>JAADYG010000058.1:0-75619 GCA_023338115.1 Phytopythium boreale | reverse complement strand
CCGGCATTCCCCCACATGTTGAGCTTTATAAGCAGCTTCGGGCGGTGCAGAGCTCCATCGACAACCTACCGCCGGTGCTGTTAGAGGGCATGAGCGCCTTAATTGAGGAAAAAGGAGTGACGGCGGGAAACATCACCAAGGAGCAGTTGGAATCCACGATCGAGCGGCTGCTGGAGCGCGCCGGCCTGGGGAAACCACAAGCTGTGGCGCGGCGTCAGCCCTCCGAGACCACGGGCCAGGGTGTGGTCCACTTCTACAATGGCAAATTTCACCTGCTCCCGAAACGTTCAAGTTCCCACGGACTGGGCCGTTTGGAGCATGGAAACTGTGGTGGTTTGGCGACAGGCACCAAGGCTGCCTACCCCTCAAGAAGATTCACACGCACGATCTACCCAGCTGAGACATGCACAAGACCTTTTCCGACTGGTCCGTGCTGGTCCAGCACATCACGGCCGCCATCGAGTCGGCTGGATTGACGATTCCAACCGACATGACTGAGCAGCAGGCAGCTGAGCTGTTTCGCGTCGGGATGGATCAGGTAAAGCTCGCACCGTCAAAAAGAAAGCGGCGGTCAGCGGAGCTCACCGTTGCTACCGTCTTGCGCCTTATCCGCGAAGCGCAGCAGGACCAGACTTTGAATAGGACGCCGCACCGCAAAAGCGTCAGCGCTTGGCATAGTTTCAACCAATAAGACGGGTCCGTTCATCGTTTCCAATACTTCCTACGATTTTGTCAGAAAAGTGAATGGCGATTCTCCATTGGCGAAGCTGCGCTGCCTGGCGCGCGTGCTGCCCGTGCAGCCGCCTGAGTTCGTCTACCGGCGGGCGAAGCTCGACGCGGGCGCGCACCGCCTCTCGTGGGCGGCGTGATCGCAGAGCTGGAGCCAGACGCACGCGCGCCGACAAGAGCGACGGTGCAGGTGCGCACGCTGGCGATGGGGCCGCGGCACCGACGCAAGGGCTTTGGCTGCCTGTTGCTGCAGCAACTGATCTAGCAGGGGGTCATTAACTCACTAAAGTTAATTTTTCTGATTCTTCAAGCTTTAACTGTGTGGGGGTTAACCTTAACAGGAGGCTTCACATCGTCTTCACTGATTCGGCTTAAGACGAATTAATCCGATTTGGGCTGGTAGGAGCCCCCTCGACAGGGAACTGCTATCCCAGAATTAAAATTTACACGACATACTCGGTGGAGTATAATGTAGCGCGGGCAAGCCAGTCATCACGACGAGAGCCTCGCGCCCGACTCCGTGAGCGCCTGCGCGGCGTCATCGACCCGCAAGGCGACGTGTGATTGACCTCCCGCCAAGAAGCAGCTAGCGTCTTGCTGTGTCGATGCCTGTGTCATCTGGCGCTTGTGTCTGGCTGGATGCGTCGCACCAGTAGCATTCCGATTGCGGACGATGTTTCTGGCCGACGCAGCGATAGCATGACGCATCTTGAGTTTTTCGTCATAATTCGTCAAAATTCGTCGCATTTTTTTTTCTTTTTGGTTCTGATTCTTTCTTTTGCTCTCACTATACAGCCTTGTTTTGCAATTTGATCCCGACCTTTCCACCGTGTTCCGCGCATTCTGCTTCAACACTTGGCACACGTGGACCTTTTTCCCCATTTTGCGTTTTTGAGTCGACGCCGAACGCGGAAAAAGCGCCAGACCGACGCTACAAGGCGACACGAAGCGACCGATAGCGCGGGCACGACGCCTTCTCTCTAGAAGCAAATGACGCGGCGCGCCAAGGAGCGGCGCATGGAGCGCGTAGCCGAGAAGCAGCGCGCGTTGGACGAGTTCCTGGCGCGCGAGCGGCGGCTGAACGCGCGGCCCGAGTGGCGGCAGCTGCTGCGGGCGATCGACGGGCCGCTGCCGCCGCTCTCGGGCGCTAAAACCGACGTTAAGACGGCGCCCAAGACGCGGCCGGGGCGGTCGGTGTCCATGTCCATCGCCCACGACCTGCAGTGGAAGAGTACGAACGTGCCCGTCGCGGCGGCTGGCGCGTTCCAGCTGCCCGTCAAGCTGGACGCGCCTAAGGGCGTGCTGCGCTACGCCTTCTCCACGCGCGACTACGACGTGAACTTCGGCGGTGAGCGCTCATACTAACTCTTTGTGATATTGTGATATCGTACACGTGCTGACGCTGTTTGGCAGTGCAAATGATGTGCGCGGACGGCTCGATGATGGAGATCCTGGAGCTGCGCCGCTACGAGAGCCAGAAGCAGCAGGTGGAGGGCAAGTTCGAGCTTGCGGGGCCCGGCATGGTGCTGCTGCTGTGGGACAACTCCTTCTCGTGGGTCAACCCCAAGCAGCTCTCGTACACGGTCGAGCTGCACCAGGACACGCCGCCCGAGACGCCGGCGGAGAAGGTGGAGCTGGCGCTGAGCGCGCGCCTGGAGCGCCAGCGCCGGATCATCCGCGCAGAGACCAACGTTGACGCGATCGACGCGACGATCCGGACGCAGGAGCTCGGGATCGAGGAGCTGCGCCGACAGATCAAGGAGCTCGAGGAGAAGCTGGAGAAGACCGAGGCAGCCAAGCTCGCGGCGGCGATGGCCAGGGACCGCCTGGACGAAGCAGTCGACACGCTCGCCTGGGAACTCAACGGTAACTTGGGGGTCAGAGTGGAAACTCGAGATGATGTCAGTTTTCTGACAGCAGTGAGCGATTGTATGTGTTTTGTAGCGCTCAACTGGCGATGCCTGGACGAAGCGGTACTGGATCTGATAGCCACAAACCTGGACAGTCGCAGTCTTACAGCGTGGTACGTGACCCTGCGGTCTGCTCGATCTGCCGCATCAGCATCTCTGTTACGACGTGGCCTCACTTTGTACTCATCTCTATTGGACGATTGGTCGCCACGCAGGTCGCTTACCAACAAGAGGTGGTATCAGCGCCTGAACACGCATCGGCCCCTTCAATCGGCCGACGGTAGCGACAACCAGCGTGATGACGACCGCCGCAGCGAGGAGCCGGCACTGGGCTAAGTTATTGTGCTGCCACCGCTTTACGCGCCACCCTTCGCGCTTGCTCGGACACCTCAATGGCTTAGCGAACCGAGGTATTGTATACTAGCTTCAGCCATGCCGCGTCTTCCAGGTGGCGACGACGCCCACGTTGTGCAGGAGCGGCACTTCATCAAGTATTCTGCCCAACAGCACTGCTATTCTAGCTGGCGGCCGTCATCGCGCGCTAGTGTCAGCTGCTCAATCTGCTCCAGCAACGCTCTGGGAGGAATGGAACGGAGGAGTAACAGATCAACACGCATGTATACGTTAGTTTCACGCTGGGTGCCGCCACGACTGAAGTGCTCGCTCAGCAGATCGTATGGTATCCGTGTGTGGAGCTCGTACCTGGCTGTTGCTGCGTCGCTCGTTGCTTTCTGGGTCAGAATACCCATCGCTGGTGCTAGTTGTGACTCTCCGTTATGCCGAGTAGAGTCAGGGATCGTATCGTGAAGGACCTGGTCGACTCGTCCGAGAACCTGCTGAGCTCTCAGATTGTCGTTATCTTGCCGAGCGTCTTCGTCGCCTCCAAGTATCTGTACGATAGACAACACACTCGTTACTAGTGAGAAGGACAGCAAATCTAGAGCGGGGAATTGACAGGTAACTCACCTGGTAAGACAGTTTAAAGTCGTAATCCATGCTGTCCGCGAGCTCCTCCAGCTCGCGCAGGCGCTGCTTCACCCGGTCCATGTCGTTCTTTACCTCAACCAGCGCCTGAACACCTTCAGCCGAGGTCGTCGCCTCCGTCATCGCGATGCCGGACGCGTAGTGAAGCCGATAGCGCTCTCTATGAGCTGCTGGCGCTGCTTGAATCGCATCGTGCTCCTGCAGCTCGTCACGGGTCGTTGGTATACCGGTATCGGTCTCGATTGGTTCTTCGCCGCCGTCTTCGGGCTCGACAGTATCGCTATCGTCGCTCCTGACAATCTGAACGGCCGATCGTGGAACAATCACCCGACCGGTGCCAGTGTCGAGAGGTTTACCCGTGAAGGTGACGACCTGAAGGTACTTCATGAGCGGAGAACTTGATGTTCCCTCGTTCGTACTCGCCTTCAGATCGATCCAGATCGGGAATCTGTCCGCGATGCTTCTGGGGACAACGCGTGCGCTAGGTGTCGCCTGGTTGGGCTCACGTAACTGGCACTGGACGCCGATCGCTCGGTCTTCCCACTTGTTGGCTAGCTCACTGTGTTCCCAGTCGGCTTCAGCTTTACCGGCCGGAGAGCAGTCCGAGAGCCGACTCGACGACGGCGACGAAGTCGCGCATGAGGTCTGGACAACCTTGTCGTCAACGGCACTGACCGTCTGAGCTGACGCTGCTCATGTGATGGGCACCTCTATTGCATTGACGCCAGCGCCATCGGAGATTGCACGAGCTTCGTGTCTCGCAGTCTTTGGAGCTGGTTCATACACGTACTGCCGAGCCTTGAGAGGTAGCCGCTTTGCTTTACTACCGAGGAGCTTCAGACGCGCCACGTTAACATCGTGATCGCATCTCAGCGGTGCAACTGGTGACATGCGGGCTTCAGATCTGCCAGCCCGTCGACGGGTTGCTTTACTTGCTTGACCCGCTTCGTCTACAGCCGGGGACTCCACCGCGGTCGCACTGGGCTCTTTCGATTCGTTCCCATTATCGCTATAGCCCTCGGTTAATGGTCGGCGCTTGGGAAGCTGGAGCAGCTTGAGCGTGCTGCGAGCCGACGTGGAGCCAACTGGATTATCTCTAGAATGTGGCCGCTGCTGACGCGGAGGGCGGTTCTCCTGGCCATCAGCTGAGCAGTCAAGTAGTGCGGCGATAGCGCTGCGCCGCTCTTCATCTAGCGTTGCGTCGTTCGCTTGCATCGGTTGACGGAGGTGACGAGAACGCGCGGTCGAGCTCTTCGGATCAGCAGCAATGCGCGTGACCTTTCGGGTCCCGCAATGTGTGGGCCACACCACATACGCCGCACAAATCCATTATCAGCCAATCAATGCCTTCCATTGTCCCGTTTCAGCCAATCCACGCTAACAAAGGTGTTACGGCGCTGGCAAGTTGCTCGAGGTGACCGTCACTCCTCCTTTGCTGTGGGGAAAGTGCGCCACGGGCGGCGGGCTGCCGCAGTCACATTTTGCGATAGTGAGCGTGAGTGAGGTCGTGGATGGCAATGGGAAAGGCGCCGGGGTCGGACGACAGCTCCGAGGAGGACGAGCCGATCGCCGTCACGCTCTCGACCAGCAGCGGCGGCGGCGACAAATCTCCGGCCGAGGACCTGGACCAGGCGGTGGTGCGTCCTCTTGCGGTTTGTATGGCTAGCGGCGGCGGTTGGAGGGACTGGCGACTCACCTGATGGCTCGTCTTGCGCGTTTGGACCCGCAGACGCAGCCAACGACGGCGGAGAACGGGAACGCGGAGGCGCAGGAAGCCCCGATGACTGTGAAGGCGGAGCCGCCGGCCGCAGAGGCGGCGGAGGGCGGTAGCAGTGCGGACGACGCGACCGGAACAATTACCACCACCACAGCCTCCACAACAGCCGAGGCGACGAGTGACGCGGCGCTGGATGCGG
Source organism: Phytopythium boreale (assembly GCA_023338115.1). Lineage (NCBI taxonomy): Eukaryota > Oomycota > Peronosporomycetes > Pythiales > Pythiaceae > Phytopythium > Phytopythium boreale. Next base: position 70,080 of record JAADYG010000058.1, on the reverse strand, counting down.
CCGGCAAGTCGCCCAAGTTCCAGCGCTGCTGGGAGGCGGTGGAGAAGCACGGGTGGGACACGGACGCGTGGATCGCGCTCATGACGGAGGTGCAGCAGCTGCCCATCGCCGACGCGCGAGCCTACTACGACAAGTTCCTCGCGCAGTTCCCCACATCGGTGCGTTTTCTCCTCCCTCTGAGTCGTGGTCGTACACACCGTTGACGTGTCACTGACCAACACGATGCGCCTACGACAGGGCCGGTGGTGGCGGCTGTTCGCCGAGCACGAGCTACGCGAGAAGCAGTACGAGCGCGTGCAGGAGATCATCAAGAAGTCGCTCATGCAGATCCGGTGCCCGAACGTCGACCTGTGGCGCTTCTACCTCAACTTCACCAAGGTGGTCAAGCTGGACGTGGCCGTCGACTCGAAGGACCCGGAGGCGATCGCGGCGGCGCGCCGGCTCATGATCGACGCCTACGAACTCGCTCTCGAGCGCGTGGGCGGCTCGATCCATGCCGCGCCCATCTGGCAAATGTACCTGGCCTTTGCGCAGGAGGACACAGACCCGCAGGCGTTTCTGAACGTGCGCAAGCTGTTCCACCGCGCCATCATGGTCCCGCTGCTCAACATGGAAGGAATCTGGCGCGACTACGAGAAGTTCGAGCGCAGCATCCCCAACAATGAAGTGCTGGCGCAGAACTTCTTCAAAGTGTTTCGCCAGAAGTTCGACACCGCGCGCGCCGTGCTCCGTGACCGCAAGAAGCTGTACGAGCGCATCAACATCAACGCGCTCGCTGTCCCCGCCACGAACCTCAAGCTCGATGCCGCCAACATGGCCGACTGGCAGAAGATCCTCGCCTACGAGGTGGACAACCCCGAGCGACTTGACGCACTGCGTCACAAGTCGCGCATGCGGTACACGCTAGAGGTGTTCGTCAGCCTAAAGCGACACTATCCCGAGTCGTGGTACCAGTATGCGGCCTATGAGAACCAGTCGAACGATCACGAGGCCGCCGCCAGTGTGCTGGAGCGAGGACTCGAAGCCATGCCAGACTCGAGCTACTTGCAGTTCGCGCTTGCCGACCATCACGAGCTGCAGGGCAATGTTCAAGCGGCCAAGGCCATTTACGAGAAGATGCTCAAGGAGAACGTGTCAGCGCTCGCATACGTCACGTACCAGCGATTCGCGCGCCGCGCGTTGGGCGCCAAGGGGCTGAGCGAAGCGCGCGCGATCTTCAAACGCGCTCGGAAGGACGAGCGCGAGGGCGCGTGCACGTATCACGTGTACGCAGCGTCTGGTATGTATCGATGCGCGGTGATCTGTATTGTGGCGCTTGGCTGAAGCGGCGTTGCTAACGGTTGTATATGCATTTGCACGTGAGCAGCTCTTCTCGAGTTCTACAGCGATACTTCGGACGCAGGCAAGGACATCGCGCTCAAGATCTTTGAGCTCGGACTCAAGAAGTGTATCCAGGAGCCGGCCTACGTGCTGTGCTACCTCGACTTTCTCGGACACCTCAACGACGACAACAGTAAGCGGATATATTCCTGATCTGACAGGCTGGTAGTGACCTTGTGACAACTGACTTCAATGCGCTTCTACCCAAATGACAACAGACATGCGCTCGCTGTTCGAGAAGGTGCTCGCTGTGATGCCCGTCGAAGTGTCGCGGCCGATCTGGGACCGCTACGTGGAGTTTGAGCACACGATGGTGGCCAACGGCGGGGACCTCGCGACGGTCGCGAAGGTCGAGGCTCGTCGCGCACTCGCGTTTCCTGACGCGCCGTTTATCGAGACCAAGGGCTTGCTGAGTGTCGCGCACCGCTACTCGTTCCTGGATCTGCGGCCGACGTCCAAGTTCGATCAGAGCTTCTTGGACATGTACGGCGCTTCGAAGCGCCTCGCAAGCGGCGACGAGTCTGGCGACGCGTCGGGCGATGGACTGGGTGGATCCGGTGCGGATGGAAGTGGGTTCAGCCCCGACTTTGAGCGGTGAGTGTGGTGCTGTTCATACCGTTCAAACTGCACAGGCTATCGTGTGGATACCGAGATTGACTTTGTGAGATGACGCTGAGCAGACTGATCCCCGGACCCGCGCTGCCCGACTTCCTCAAGGAGTTCGCGTCCATGCTGCCGCTACACCTGCCTTGGAACGGGCCGATCGCGGACGTGGAGCACATTTTCCGCGCGATGCTGATGGTGGAGTTCCCACCGCGGAACCTGGTCGAGCAGCGGCAGCAACAGCAGCTGCAGCAGAAGATGGCGATGCAGCACCAGCAGCAGCTCCAGCAGCAAGCGGCCGAGGCCGAGCGCAAGAACGGTGGCGAGAACGGCGACGGTGCGGACGGACCCGGCGTGCTCAGCAAGCGGCCGGCGCACGACGTGTTCCGCTCGCGGCAACAGCAGAAGCTGGCGAAATTGGGGTAAACACAGACGAACATTAGCGGTTCACTTGGCTCGCTGTTGCTGTCGGTGCCCCCTTGCATGACCCTTTTACTAACTTGAGACGCAGGTAGAGAGAGAGACCGGAGAAGCGTTGCTGGCTGGATCGAGTCGACGCCCGGACTATTCTGTAAGTACGTTTCTCTATTCATCCTCTGCCTCTTCGTCTCCGTCTTGGTCTTCGCCTTCTTCGTTGTCGCCGCCGTCAGCGTCCTCGTTCTCTTCGTCGTCGTCGTCCTGATCGTCCGAGTGCCGCGACGCGGGCGCCCAGTCACTCAACACGCCGGACGCCAGCAAATCCTCGACCGGGTCGTCGCGGCAGAAGCACAGGAACTCGTCGCTGCCCAGCGCGAGTCTACCGACGGCGTTGTAGCTGGACGGCGTCACCCCGCGCCTGCTCTTCGTGGATTGCTGCCGATCGGGATCGAAGTTGTGCACCGACCTGAAGGCAAGTGACAGCGTTAGAGACCAGACACATATGAAACCGAACCTCGTGACGCCGACCACTTACCGCTGCTCATCGAGGAAGTCGCGCAGCTCCTGGATGCTGTGGGAGAAGTAAGGGAGCAGCGCGGCCTCGCTCTTGGCGATCCACCGCCGCGGCCGGAACTTGTTGCCGAACGCCTTAGCCAGCAAGCCGTTCGTCCAGCGCGTCTTCTTCCTGCCCGCTCGGCGTTTCCGCTTCGCCGTCTTGGGATCCGCATCCGCCTCATCTTCGCCATCGCTTTCGTCGTCATCCTGCTCATCCAACCGCGACCGAGCGCCGATCGCCGTCGTCTCGTTCTGCATCTTGAGCATGACGCGCTCCTGGAAGCTCGCGAGCACCTTGTCCATGGCCTTGAGCATCCGCGAGACACGGTCGAAGACCGCCCAGAGGTGAGCGACCGCACCCGCGTCGTCGTCAACGCGTCGCTGGACCCGCCACGCCGCGCATTTGAGCAGCACGCCGCGAAGACTGCGCATGACGAAGGCGGCGGAGCGGAGCACCAGCTGATTGGTTCGGACGGGCATCATCAGCCCCGCGCGCTCTGCGGCTACAAACACGTTCAAACCGCTGGTGACCACGTCTAGAGCCAAGCAGACCTCGTCAAACGGGCTGGCGCTAGCGTCACCTCTCGCCGCTTTGCTGCCGGGAGCCGCGCGGAAGAAGGACGCGACCGCGCACAAGAAGATGGCGTCCATGAAGACCGGCAGCGACTCGGTGGTCAGACTCTTGAGCACCTGGTGCTCTCCCGTGACCGCCACGTTCATCGGTTCAACGTAGTCTTCGTTCGATGACGCGTCCGACCGCTGTTCGCCCTCTCTCCTTCGTCGCTTCTGCGCCCGCTGCCTCCCTGCCGTCGACTCGACGAGCGCGCGGGTCTCTTCGATCAGTCGAAGGAGCAGCAGAGAACCTAGTGATGCGGATGGAGCGAACGCCCAGACGCCCACAACGAGATAGACGCAGTGCCGCCACTTGGCCGACGGGCATCGGTACTTCGCCAGCGAACACGGACTCCCACCACGTGGCGCGACAACCGAGTTGGGCAGCAGCGCCACCGGGAGGCCATTCGCGGTGAGTGTTCCGGTCGAGTCGGCCGCTTCGGTCGGCGTATCCGATGGTGAAGAGCTGGATGAGGCCGTACGCGGTCGAAGCGGCTGACACAGCAGCGCTAGGCACAGTTGGCTGACGTACCGCTCTTTGTTGGTGCCCTGCACAAGCGACACGACCAAATCCACGCCCGAGCAGCTCAGCGACGCGTCCTAGGAAGGGAAACGAGCAACGAGAGAGAGATCAGTCGACCGCCGCGTATCAATGCAAGCAACATCACCAAGCGCTTCCTACCGTCACGTGGAGGCACTGGCGGGCCAAGTGGCGGAACAGAATCTCGCGGTGCACACTCCCTTGGTCCGGCTGGAGGCGTAGTCGCTGAGACGATACACCGGCAGCAAGCAGTTCGATCACCTTGTCCAGAACCGGTCGGCGGGTGGGGTCTGTCGACGCGCACTCGTCCAACACCGTGCGGAGCACGTTGTAGATGCACTCTAGGCTGCGCACCATCAGGTCCTGGATGATCCCTGCCGCTGTCGTCTCGTGGTCTTGCTCGTCCCCTTCGTCTTGGCTCTCATCTTGGCTGCTGCCTCCATCGCTATGGGACTTTCTCCGTCTCCTGTGCCCGTGATAGCTGTAAATGCTGTTGGCGATCGCGCGAACCAGCCCATCGCCCCGCGCAGTCAGGTACTTCACCGTCCGACGGCCTTCCACCTGCGCGATCAGCATGTCCACCTTGGTCTCGGTGCTCAACCCCGCTGTGTTTGTCTCGGCGTCTTCACCTCCACCACTTCTAGCGTTAAAATGGCTGCTATAGGCGTTTGCAGGCTGTAGATGGCGGTGGAATGCCCGAAGCAGCACCAGCTCGTGCGCCAGCGGCAGCGCCGGACCCGACCGCTTCCACTGATCCTGGAACGTCAAGCAGATTACGCGCAGGTCCAACCCGTACATCGACGCGCTGGGCTGCTCTCCCTGGATGGGGCGCGCGGCGTCACGGACCATTTGCTCGACGACCGACGTCTCCATCAGCTGCGACTCCAGTTCTCGGCGTTGGCTGGCGAGACGATGACTGCTGCTTGAAGAGGCTTCGTCGTGGTCTGGCAGCGCTTCTATCAAAGTGTGGACCTTGAACCGCTGCACCGCCAGGATGCGCTCGAGCTGGTCTTGGAGCTTGAAACAAGCGAGAAGCTGGGCTCGCATCGATTTCAGCAGGTGAGTTGACTTCGATCGCGTTTGCTGACTTGTTCCCGGTGCGTACTGCTGAGCCAGCAGGTTTGTCGACTCGACGCAAATGTCGAGCGCGCAGACCAGGCTCCAGATCACGCTATTGAGGGCCGAGGGGTCGACCGAGTCGCTCTTGTCGCTCGAGATCGCTGATTCGTACGCGATTGGGAAGAGGAACCCTGCTGTCAGTGTCTTTTTGCGCTCCTCTGGGCTGCACAGCATCAGCTGGCAGCGGAACAGCTCCCGCAGCAGCAGGATCTTCGTCGTGTACTCCCGCTGCCGGGACGATTTGACTGCCGCGTCTCGAGATCCGGGGTTCAAAGCTGCACCGAACCGCATTTTACTCACGTAGCCGACAACGTCGATCACGAGCGCATCGTCCATCGCTTCGTCGGTATTGTCGGGCGTGCTGGCCGCCTGGTTCTCAAGGCAGAGCAGAGAGAGACAGAAACCCTCGCCTGCTTTCTCCACTGCCCGTTCGCGGTTGAGCGCGACGAACCCCTTCTTCCGAAACACCTGCGCCATGGACGAGCAGAACATCGTGCGGGTCGAAGCACCCTCGACGGTGAGCCCACTCCCGCCGCGTAAGATCTCATCGCGCACGAACCGGATCACGTGCAGGAGCGTCTCATTGCGCGAGCTCGACGACAGCAGCCGCAGCATCCAGCTCGCGAGCGATTTGCGATCGCGAGACTCGACGACGACGTTGTGCTTGAGCAGGTAGCCCGTGAGGAAGACGGCCATGAGCTGTCGGAGGTCCACGGCCGACACGTCTGGGCCAGAAGAGGACGCCGAAGCGAACGTGTTGGCGCTGGGGCCTCCGGGTCGAGACACGAGCTGCTTCTGGATGGTGATCATGAGCAGCGAGTAGATGCCGCGCTCTTGCTTGGTCAGCAGCGCCATGGTCGAGCACAGCGTGTCCAGGATATGAGTCGGGTACGACTCCGATTGGTCGCAGCCGTACTCGCTTGGCGACGCCGAGATGCCGTGCAAGTGGTCCAGGAACAGGTGCGCATAGGGAGAGAGCGAGCGCGAGTTGCGCCCCGCGAGCGCCGCTAGTTGCGCTGCAATCACCTCGGCCACCTTCCACGCCAAGAACCCTCGGTTCCGCAGAGACGCGCTCGAGCTCGCAAACAGAAGCAGCTTGGGCGGGTGGCTCACGACCGTCAGGAGCAGTGTCAGCGCCTGCATGGTCAGTCGTGCCAGTGCTGATCAGCTAGTTATTGACGACGATAATGGCAGGTACAAGCAGCAGTATACCTCTTCGCGGACGACACTGCGCGCGTCAATGAAAGCCACTAAGGACCCGACGGCCACGACGATCAAGTCGACCGCCGTCGAGGGCTTCACCCGGTTGTTGAAGCACGCGGCCAGGAGGCAGCTGCAGAACCGGACGAAGCTCGGGAGCAGCGAGCTCCATTCTGGCAGCAGCAGCGTCTCGACGGTCGCGCGCACGACCGCCGCGTGGATGTTGCCGGCCTGTGCGACGGAGTTGATGGTACGCACTGCGGCCTGCGCTTGGCACGCAAAGATCCGTCAAGGCGGGTCTCGTGAGGACAAGAGAGGTGCCAAAGCAGCGGAACGCGCCCCACTCACCTCGTTCTCGGCGGATCTGCCGATCAGAAACGTCAGCAGGATGACGTCGAACGTGGTCAAGGCGTCGGCTTGGCGGATGAGGTGGAGGAACGACTTGATCGCGGCCGACCCGGCGGTCGCAAAGCGCCCGACGACCTGCCGCACACCAACGGACGCGCTGAGATCACCCGACGGACAAACGTGAAATAGGCACGCGGTAATACGAGCAGGTACCTCAATGTTGAGGTGAAGCGTGCCCGGCTCCACGCGAGCGCACTCGGCGCGCAGTCTGGCTGCAACTTTTGGCGCGGTCGAGATGGTTGTCATGGAGAGTAAACTCTGAACAACGGCCGGGATGTCTTCTTCCTCGGCCGCGTCCAGCAACGACTACTTCAGGCAGCACAAGGAACGTGAGAGGTTCATGCTGGCTCCATTCCACAACCATCAACTCAGTAGCAGTCGTCCTCCGCGCTCTGACCTGCGTGGCGTCGATCACGTTGCTCTTGTCGTGGTAGTCCAGCGGCATGTCCGCGAGCGACCCGAGGATGGGCACCAGCAAGGCCCGGTCGCTCGCCAGCAGCTCCAGGTACGCGTCGATGACCAGCTTGACGCACTCCTTGGACTGGTAGGTGAGCTGTACAGCATGCGGTCGCGTCAATGTGTGACCAACCACCACATGCTGCAACTAGGCATGCCATCAAGGCACTACCGTACCTTGGACAGGTGGTGGATGAGCAGCACGCGGTGCTCGCTGAAGTGCAGCATCGCGAGTACCTCCTCGGTGAACGCGCGCGTGGGCGCCACGTAGTTGCTGAGCAGCCGCAGCAGCGCGTTCACGTCGTCGGGCGAGTCGTCCGCGGCGCCGCCCGCGCGTAGCCGGTCGAGCACCAGGCGCGCCGTCTCCACGCGCTGCGCGTTGTTGTCGGTGCGCAGGAGGCGCCGGCAGATATCTGCGGCCTGTGCGGCCGGGCCCTCGGCCACCAGCGCGCGATACTCCTCCACGGCCGCGGCCGCCGCCGTCTCCTCGTCCATCTTTCCCGATTGCCGGCGGCAACAATTTGAACAGCTCAACCAGTAGCCGGTATAAAACCGGTATAAAATAAAGCTACCGATATGATCGGCATTACCAGTTTTGTCGGTATCGACCGTTTCTATTTCTATTTTTTGGTGGGGTTTCACGGTCGGAGTGATGGTCATGTTGTCCTTTCTCGGGCAAAGTGCAACGCCCGCGACGCGACGGCGATCGTCGACGGACGAGCACTTCAAAAACGGAAAGGAACGGCGAACGAGTCGGGTTTCACTTGATTTCAGTATGGACGAAGCGCCCGGTGCAGCCGTGGAGGCGACGCGCATGAGCGACGATTCGGCCGCGAAACCTTCCGCCGCCGCTGCTTTATCTCCGCCGTCTCCTTCGCTGCCTTCACCTTCCGCGGCGGTTGATACTACCGGAACCGCCCCGCCGCCGCCGCAGGAGCCCGCGAGCCCGGCCGCTTCTTCAAGTCCGAGTCCTCGTCGCCGCAACCGGCGCAAGAACGCGCGTCGGTCGTCCAACGGAGGCGCAGAAGACGACGCAATGGACGGACAAGCGACGGAGGAGACAGCAGCGACCGACGCGGCAATCGGCGAGCTTATCGTGCTGCCCTCCCCAGTCGCGCAGGCCTCGCCATCGGCAGTCGACGTGTTCGCCCAAGACGCGGCGCCAGCTTCTGCTGACGTGCCGGAACACGAGCAAGGCGCGATCGAACAGGAAGCAGCGGCGGACGTGATCACCGATCCAGTAGCCGATAGTTCGGTTGCTACGCAGGAACACGCGACGGCGCAGGAACCCGCTGAGCCTAGCGACGATGAGCAACGCGATGCTCAAGAGCCACCATCGGTGCCCTACTCTCTGCCTACGCCGTCAGATAATGACAAGGCGGGCGACTATGACGCCGCAGCAGTTGGTCCAGTCGAATCAGCCGCCGCCAGCGAGCAGGAGGACCCTACGGAGCCGGTATCGGCGCCTACGTCTCCTGCAACTGCGTCCGATAACGATACGACGGACGAGATTGAGGTAGCTGAAGACTTGGACGAGCCGGTGGATGGCGAGATGGCGTACTCCGAGCCAGGAGAGAGCCCGAGCCCGTCTCCACTGCCCAGTCCTAGTCGCGATGAGCCCGCAAGTACCGAAGCAGGTGAGCCGTTGCTCGACGTTGAAGCCGCTTGCAACGGTGATGCACCCCTTGATATGAACCTGCAGAGCGCAGAATGCCTCCGCTTGGAAGCGTCGTCTCCGTTCTCAACGTCGGTGAACGGGCCGGAGTGCTCCACGGCTGAAGACATGCCAGAGACACCGATGAGCAATCTCGACTCGCCCGTTCGTGAAGACGGGTATGGATCGAACAGCGAACCACTTTCTAGTCGTGGCCAAGACCCGGACAGCATATCCAGTCCGCCGGTCGGACTCGAGTCGCCTGGGCCGGCCGCGCCTGATGAGAACGTCGACATGTCGGAGCTGCAGCCTGGCAGCCCCACGCAGTCGGATGGCGCTCCACTGAGTGTAGATGCACCGGCGAGCCCTGAAACCGACCTTGGGTCGCCTCCGGCGGCTGAGAATGGGTCAATGCCGTCGCCGCCATCAAAGATAGCGGCGCCTCGGAGCAAGAATAGCACGGCTGCGAGCCCCCCGCCCGCCCCAACTGCAGCGAAGAAGCAGACAAAGCCGGCGGTGACGCGTCCGACAGCGACACGTCCGACGGCGGCATCGCGTTTACCAGTGAGCAAGACGTCAGCTGTGGCCAAGCCCACCACAAAGCCAACCAACGTTAGCACAAGCAAGGCGGTAAAGCCTAACTCGGCGTCTACTACAGCAAGGACGGAGAACCCGAAGAAGGCGGTACCAGCCAAGACTGCGACGGCCAAGAAGAGCGCACCGAAGGCAGTGGTTTATAACGTCTCACCAGCGCCGCGGCCTAAGCGAACGGTTCCGGCCCAGGACAAGTCTCAACCCGCGAATGAAGCTGGGCCATCATCGCCAACCGAGCCGAGATCTACAGACGACGCTGATAAGACGGAGGTTGCTGGCTCCGACCAGGATGGCTCCAAGGTGCACCCAAAGCGTGTGAGCAAAGCTAAGTCTGAGGCCGCCAGCAACCGCCTGTACGAAGACGCCAAGGCCGCCAAGCTGCGAAAGGAGGCGCGCAGTGCGGAAGTGGACGAAGCCTGCACGTTTGTCCCCAAGGTATCGCACGCTAGCGCCGCCACCACCAAGCGCCCGAGCTTAGGCGAGACGGATCGTTTCGTTGCTCTGCACGAAGAGGCCAAGCAGTTGCAGGCCAAGAAACAGGAGCTGCAGCGGAAGCACGAGGAGGCCACGTGCACGTTCCGCCCGACAATTACCAGCAAAGCGAAGAAGCTGGCGCGCGAGACGGCCCGCCCTCGCTACGAGAACTTGTACATGCAGGCGCGCGAGCTCAAGCAGAAGCGCGAGGAGAAAGCTCTCGCCAGGAAGAAGGAGGACGAGGAAGAGTGCTCGTTCCGACCCAAGATCAAGGCGACCAAGTCGCCGGTGCAGTCGAAGCCGCTGTACGACGCAGAGCGCGAAAAGCAGAAGCAAATGCTGCTGGAGCAAAAGCGGAAGGAGGCAGAGATCTCCGAGTGCACGTTCAAGCCCAAGGTGCTGTCGAAGAAGCCGAGCGCCAAGGCGGAGGCGGGTAGTGCCACGGGGGAGGAAGGGAAGATCTATGACCGCCTCTATCGCGCGGGTAAGGTGCAGGCCGAGCGCATTGAGCGGCTGCGGAAGGAGCGCGAGGACGAAGAGAAATCCAAGGCGCCGTTCCAGCCGCAGCTTGTGACGTCGTCGAGCTCGCACAAGGCCAAGGAAGGCGACGCGCAGCAGAAGGAGCCGTTCCGCAAGCGCCTGTACAAGAAGGACCACATGCAGAAGATCAGCGCCGACCGGGAACAGCAGAAACTGGAGGAGGAGCGCAGGTTCTCGTACAAGGTAAGTGGGGGCGACTGACGCTGGTCCGCTGGTGCTTGTTGCTGCCTCCCTGCTGCCTTACGCCCGCGATTAACGTGCCGTCTGCAGCCCAAAATTTCCGAAATACCCGAGGAGATAAAGGCCAAGCAGAAAGAATATACCTCTCCCGACAAGCCTATCTTTGAGGTATGTAGCTGCTCTGTTTACTGTTAGCGTGACGGATCGCACTAACGTCCTCTGGCTGCTCTGTGTGTGTTTGTGTGATGCCAGCGACTCTACGAGGAGAAGGAGAGGATCAAGGAGAAGCTGCAGGTGAGCGAGGAGATGCGGGCGCAGAAGGAGATGGCCGAGTGCACGTTCCACCCGCGCGTCGCGTCGTCGACCTTGTCCAGCAACGACAGCGCACCGACGTCGCCCGTGTGGGAGCGGCAGTCTATCTGCCACAAGAGCCAGGCGATCGAGGAGCGCGAGAAGCTCAAGCAGCAGCTCGAGATGCAGGAGTGCACGTTCAAGCCCGTCATCTCGCCCAGCGACCACGTGTCGCCGTACAGAAGCCCGTCGTACCTCGCTCGACGCCGCTCGAGTCGGAGCGAGAGCTGCAGCCCATCGTTCGACTCTGCATCGCGCAAGGCGAGCGTCAAGGCGCCGTGCAGCTCGCCGGACTCACGCTCTTCCCTTGCTCAAGTAAGTGCGTTTGCTGCTGGGAGTTGGTGGTTGGAATGGCACAGCTGATGAGACTGCTGTTCGTGATGACCGCAGTTCCAGTCCGTGTCGATCGGGAACATCCTCAAGTCGTCCACGCTGGTGCTGTCCGAAGAGAAGTCGCCTGCGAGCGGCCCGAACACGACGAGTCCTCCTGCTAGCGCTCCGTCCAGCGTGACGAAGAGCAACTCGCTCTACGCGTCGGACGCGAATGGAGATAATCCCTCCGCAACTCTCGACTCGCCGCGACGACCGAGCCCCGTCCACAAGCCAACCGAAGTGCAGGATAATGGCGGAAGTGGCGGGAAGAAGAGCGTTGCCGACTCGGACAACGCCATGAGCGCGCCGCTGCCCCTCGCACGCTCGCTGGACGCCGAGTTCCAAGAGGTGAGACGCCATTTGATGCACAAAGCGATGCCGAGGACAAGCTAAACTAACATCCACACTTGCACGTTGCACTGATGCAGGAGGAGGTCGCGGTTCTCAACTGAGCTGTCGCATAACGGGGGTGGACTCGGATGTACACGGAGGTTGCTACCTCGCTCGACTCACAGTATAAAGCATCGATCTAAACGCATTTCGGCTCCCAGCGAGCACGCAACTAGCAGGAACAGCTCCTCTGTCGTGTTGGTTAAGCAGGTCGTTCGCAGAACTATCATGCGCTGGTTCGTTTGTGGTCCTCGCCTTCAATTCATACAGGTGCATCTCCTACTTGGCTCCGCTCATGGACACGACCTCCGTCTCGGTCTCCCCGACCAGCGTGGCCTCCTCCAGCCGGGCGAACCCGATGCGCGGCGCCTTGGCGTAGGACTGGAACACGCGCTTGAGCAGCGTGTTGGGCCTGCCGTTGATGGTCATGAAGAGCGCGTAGCCGTGCATGGGGTCGTAGCGCAGCACGCAGTCGCGGCGCAGCAGCTCGAGCGACAGGCGGTGCACGTTGGGCGCCATCAGCCGCGTCAAGAACTTGTACGTCGTGTTGCGCTCGACAGCCGACAGCTCCTGCCGCGGGTTGCCCGGCTTCTCGAACATGATCCACTCGGCCTTGAGCGGCGTCTGGGCGTCCACGTCGTTCTTGGACTGCCGTACAACAACAGACAAGGGTGTCGAGAGGTCAGCAATGGTGACTGGCAGACTCTCGTACTCTCTCATCGACAAGGCAACGTACGCTGGCGCTCAGGTTGACCTTGAAGACGAGCGCGTTGCGGTTGGAGCTCTTGTACAGCAGCAGGCACAGGCACGGCTCCAGGTCGCGCGCGATGGCGTACACGCGCGGGTCCTGCAGCGCGCTCGCGGTCGCCTCGGGCTGGTCGAGCTGCAGCTTCTGGAACGCACTGGTAGAGAGCAGCGGGCCGAGCCGGCGGTAGTACTCGGGCTCGTACGTGGCCTCGAGCGCGGCCAGCAGGCTCGAGACCTCGTCCGCCCACGACAGCAGCACCCTGCGCGCGACCACGGACCGCAGGCCGTGGGTGCCGGTGAACTCGGCCTGGGGGTCGCACGCGCCGAAGTTGGCCTGCATGAGCCACGTGACCGTGCACGTCTCCTCTCCGGGGGTCGGAGTGAGCAGCCAGCCGCCGAGGATGCAGTCGACGCGCTGGCTCCCCCTGGCAGCGCTCTCAGCGACGCCCTTGAGGCTGGGCAGGTCGGCCCAGTCGCGCTCGTCTGCTGGGATCATGGCGATCACAATGGCGCCGCTCTCCTCGACCCTGGAGGCGACCAAGCAGGCACACAAAGCGTTTGACAGGTGAGAAGACGGACGGATGGACGCATTGAGTCAAATGTGACGCACTTCCAGGTCTTGAGCGAGACCGTCTGCAGGCTTCCGCTCATCCAGCGGCCCTGTCGGCGGCAGTTGAGGCAATCGTCAGCGTTATATCTCAGTGGGAGAGCTCAGAGACCACTCGCTTACCTTGTAGATGGTGCGCTCGACCCATGTGTTGCCGTCCTCGCGCCGCAGCACCTCGTGGCACTCGACGTTCGGGTCCCACACCCGCGGCGCCGCTGCCACCAAGTTGTCCGTCTCGGCGTTGCCGGATGCGGATCCGCTGCCCTCGTCCTCAAACCCGCCGCTGCTGTTCCGATTGCTGGCCCGCGTCGGCGAGTTGCTGCCGTCCGAGCGCTGGACGATCATGTCGAACACGGCTCGGGCGGGGAAGCGGCACAGGCGCACACGTTTGACCACGGGGAACCCGTCCGCCACGTTCTCGAACACGGCGTCGTGCTCCTCGACACGTCCGACGGGGCTCCACCCGTGGGGACCACTCATGTGCTGCTTGAGCTCCATCATAGCCGCCGAGAGGCTGCGGTCCTTGGTCGGGAGGGGCAGCGCCGCCGGCGAGATGTTGAGGAACAGCCGCACCAGGTACCACTGCGCGAGCGAGCCCTGCGCGGAGGAGCCGAGGTCCATCATCTCGATGGCGCAGCGCACGAAGTCGTCCAGTCCGTTCTTGCGGCGGATGAGGAAGCCGTCGTTGAGTCGGTGACCGGGTGTAAACAGCGTGCAGTACGTCTTGGGCGGCAGGCGCTGCCACAGCTCGCGCGACGGGAACATGGAGTACACGTTGAGCGCGAACGCGTAGAACTCGCGGTACCGCCGCTCCACCACGATCTCGTTGTTGTGGTTGCTGGTAGTACTGCCGTTGGTTGCGTTGCTGCCGGCGGTGCGAGCTGCTGTGGTCGCCGTCGTGCTCTGAGTGCTTCTGGGCGACGCCGACGGACCCAACGACGCGCTGGCGTCCCCTCTAGACCCGCCGAACGGCAGCAGCACCAACGACAGCGTCACGGGGGCCGGGTCTTTCTTGGGGAGGCTCGAGATGATCGAGTAGACGGCCACGCGGTCCCTGTTCACGCGCACGCCGCGCACTCGGCACTGGATCGGCGCCGCCGAGGCGCCTTCCGGGTTGGACGTGCTGCGCGCGCGAGGAGAGAACGCGGCCAACAAGTTCGACGCACTGGCAGTCGCCAAGGTCGAGCTGGGGTCGGGCCCGGACGACGGCGTTCGGGTCAAGACGCCGAGCGGCGGAGCGTTGCCCGGCGTGCTGGGCACGGAGAGCGACCGGCCGATGCTCGAGAGGTGCGGCGGGCGGTAGAAGGCCGGGTCCACTGGCAGGACAGTCGGCGACTTGTCCCCGCCAGCCGACGGCGCCGTCTCGAACAGCAGTGAGGTCGCTGGCGTCCACATTGACGGTGGAGGAAGCGTTTCCACCAGCGGCACTTCGACCTGCCGCGTCTGGACCGCCCCCATGGTGGACGACGTCACTGGCGCCGTTTGGCTGGACCCCGCGTCCAGGAACGAGTCGAGGAACGACCCAGCAGCCTCCACCGCCTTCCGGTTGGTCGGAGACGAGTTGCCCGCCTTCAAGCTGACGGGACTGCACTCGTGCGCGTCGATCTCGTCCACCGGGATGCGCGCGCGGCACGAGCGGCGCGTGATGGCCGCCACGGCGCCCGCGAACTCCTCGTCCACCTGTCGCTGCGGCGGGATCATCACGGACTGCGAGCGGTGCGCCGCCATCCGCTCACTCGTGCCCAGTCCAGGGTCCATTTGGTGGGCCATCGCGTCGGACTCGTGGCTCAACTGTTGGTATGCGGTCGGTTCGCGAGGGTGGAGCTCCGGCTGGAGTGCGGGCGAGGCCGAGGAAGATGAAGAGACACGCTGGGTGGTGGTGGGTTGGTGGCTGCGGTCTGAACGGGAGGGTTTCTCCTCTCGCTGTGGTAAAAATGGACCAACAACGAGGAAACGCGGCCCATAAGCTGAGAACGAGCCCAGCGGACAAAACTACCGCGCGTCCAAGTGGCTGCGAACGGCGCGCGGCAGCTATTAATACGGGCCAGCGCGTCTGAAGCACATCTTGTCTTGATGGCATTAGCGCGTCCGCAGTATATCCAACGTTGGTTATGCATCATGTATCGTGCTGTTTACAAGAGATGGGGTTTCGCTATCCTGTTGGCTTCTCTACCCCTCCGACATCGCCTTCACTGCGTTGGTGGCACCGTCACACGTCACCAGTCGGCTCAAAGCTGGTATCTTCGCTATGGAGACTCGCCACCTACGACGCGGTGCGCTGCTGGCGGCTGCTGCTGCTGGTTATGGCCGGGGCTCGCGCAGCTCTAGCCGGGCCGGCGGTCTTGCGCCCCGTCTTGACGCTGTCGCTGCTGTCGTTGCCGTTAGCTCGGCGCCCGCCGCGAGATGGTGACTGCGCGCGCTTCTGGTCCGACCGGCGCGCCGTCGGAGCAGTAGCAGAGCCTACAGAGACGCTTCCGTTGGAGAGTCGTCGACTCGGCACCAGCCGCACTCGAGGTCCTCGCGGAGGCTCTTGGACACCGTGGCTGTCGTTGTTCTTGGTCGAATCCGAGCCCTTCCGGGGTCTCCCCTCGCGCGCAGCCGTCTTCTTCATTACCGTGGGATCGGTGCTGCCCATCAGAATAGTCGCCGCCGTCGGTGTAGCAGGCCGGTCCTTTGCTGCCTTTGACGGCGTCGGCTCTTGCTTCCTGCCCGTGCTGTTCTTGCCACTGCTAGCGGCCGGAAGCGAACCTCTCCCTAGCGGGATTGTGGCTCGTCCGGTTGGCTTGGATACCGTGCCAGCGCCGTTTATCGCCTTGTGAGGAGACGCATCTCGGGACTTGCGCTGGGACTGCCGTGGGTTTGGTCGTCGCGCTGGAGGAGCCGCAGCAGCGGAGCCGTTGCTCGGTCGTGGAGGAGGATGCGGGGTCTTTCGGCCGGACGTGTCCGCCACTCCACTTCTGCTGCTACTGTCGCCTCTGTCACGAGGGACCACGCGAACCGGACGACTCGGCCGCTTCCGGAACGAAGCCAGGGGCAGGACGGCAGCCTTGCTGTCCAGTTCTGGGTTGAGAGTCGCGTTCCCTGACGAAGGAGGAGTCGTCCTGGTTGACCGCGGGGTGTGACGCGACTTGTTCATCGACTCAGCACTTTGCTGCGCGGCTTGCAGCGGAGGAACAGCGGGGCGGGAGCTCTTGGGCGGCAGCGCCAGCTCTGCCTCTTCGTCCTCGCGCTGCGTAAGGAACGTGGAGCATGTCGTCACCCAGTCACGAGCTGGCGCCGAATCCTCATGCGCATCTGACGCCGCGGCGTCTCCCTCACGACCCCGAAGCTTCGCCTTAAGCGCCTGCTTGCGCGCAGCCAGCGCTGCAGCTCGCCTTGCCGACGATTTACTGCCTCCACGACCGCTTTTACCCCCGGCGAGCGAGCTCAGCTGATCCTCAACCTGGTTATTGCTCGTCGTGACTATCGTCGGCTGGTAGTTTTGGCCAAAGCGCGGCTTGCTCTTGGCTGGGGATGCTGCCAACACGACTCCAGCGCTAATAGCTGCCATGTGATACGCACTCGCGGCGTTCGTGAGCTGATCCAGAAGACTGGGCGCGGCATTTGCCGCCTTTTGGGGCGATTCCACGCGTCTGTCGACGCCATTCGCTCGACTACTCCCGCTGCTGCTGTTGTTGTCGCTGCTGGTGCTTTCCAGTGCGAGCTCGCGCTTCCGTCGCTGCTCTGGGGACAGCGCCTGCAGCGTGGATGTGTACCCTGCGATGGGGTTGGCCAGTCGGTCGATGGTCTCGCGTCTCGCCTTGCGCGGCTCGAACTTGGTCGTCCCGTACGTGGACTCCATGTGCGCCAGGCGGCCTGCCGCTACCTGGTCCGTTCCCTTGCGCACGCTTCTCGGCAGTGGGCGGTGGTGGAACGCCTCCTTCACCGGACCAAGCGGCGGTGGGGCGGGCCGCTGGCGTCCAGCGCAATTGCCACCGAGCAGCCCATACTCATGACCCAGGGCCCGCCCTTCTTCGGCGTCAACGCGGGCGTTCACATCGGGTCTCGCGGCCGGGAAGAAGTTGTCGACCTCGGGGCGAGGCGTGTGCAGCACGGTCTTGAGGTCCAGGCGCTCGAGGAACCGCAGTGTCTCCTGCTCGATGGCGTTCTTGCCGTTGTTGTCGTCGGAGCGAGCGCTCCGGAACGCAGACGACCGGAATGGCGGGAAGGTGTCGCTCTGCAGGTCCGTCTCGGGACGATCATCTCCCTCTTCTTCGTCCGCTTCCTCCACGACTTGCCCGAGAAGGCTGGGTCGGCGGCCGTTGACCCCAATCGCAGCGGAGGGGTCCTCGACGTGAGGTCGAGGGATCACCAACTCTGACAGATTGAGCTTTGAGACAGCAGGAGCACCGTTCTCAAGCGTCGACATGCCATGCGGTCTCTGCGGGAACGGGAACGGCACCGCAGGCGTCGCGCCAGTGGTCCACTGGATGCCGGCGCTTGGTCTGAAGCTCGGCAACTTCTTCCGATCGCTCGGGACGTTCTCAGGCTCCGTCTCGCAGGCAAACAGGTCGCGGAAGAGCTCTTCCTCCAGTTGCTACTGCTGGTACGAGGACAAGGGCGGGCTGCCGACCGGCTGGCGGTTGACCGCCACCACCGAGTACTCCGAGAACGAGTCGACCGAGTACGCCGCCGCCCCAGCGACGCTGCTCATGCTCCTTGTGGGCGACTGCACTGGGCGAGGCAACGCAGCGAACGCGCCGCCGCCGCCCGTCATCGCTGCGTTGGCAAGTTCCGAAGGCCCGTGGCGTCGGCGACGGAGCTGTCAAAGTGCGGCAGATCGCCTGGAGAGAGCACAAGTGGCAGTGGCGGCACCGAGAGGGGGAAGACGAGAGAGAAGCGCAAAAATAGCGAGCGCTCGGCCGGCGTGAAGCCAATACAAGACCGGCGAGCGATCAACGGGCGAATATTTATAGTCTCGCGCTCGCTTCTTCAAGGCGACGCGCAACACGCCGTCAGCGGCGGTCTCGAGGGAGAGGAAGAGGCATTGAGCGGAGAAAATAGCCCCCAATCCCGCGGCGCGATCCGATCCGCGCAATCTATCTCCTGCCGGTGGGTCGGCTGTTGAGTCTCTTTGAACTGAGACCGACCGGTTGCGATGGCGCCGCCTTCGCCCCCGCCTCGCGGTCCTCCACCAGGTCCACCGCCCCAACGCCCGGATGCTCCGCCCTCGACGAGCTCAGCGGTTCCTCCACCACCTCGGGGCGCTCCACCACCGCCTCGGGGCGCTCCACCACCGCCTCGTGGCGCTCCACAGCCTCCGGGAGGAGCTCCACCACCGCCGAGAGGCCCCCCACCAAGTGCTCCTCCTCCCAGACCGAGTGGATCACCTCCACCTCCAGCAGGAGCGCCTCCGGGTCCACCGCCTGGCCCTCCGCCTGGCGCTCCACCCAAAGATCCGCCTCCTCCTGCCGGTCGCCCAAGCGGAGTGCCGGGTCCTCCGCCTGGAGCTCCGCCTGGCCCACCGAAGGAGCCGCCGCCCCAGCCGCCCAAAGACCCGCCACCGACGCCGCCAGCACTCACTGTGGCCGGAGAGTCCGAGCCAGCGATCGATGAAGGCAGTGTCAAGAAGCTATTGCGGCGCGGGCGGCTCAACGTCCAGCTGCTGGAGACGCGCAACCTGCGCAAGAAGAGCGGCGGCAAGAAATTCACGGTCGATCCGTACGTCAAGATAGTGCTGGGCACGAACCCGCTGACGCAGAAGGAGGCCAAGAGCAAGACGCTCAAGAAGAGCGCGTCGCCCGTCGTGTTCCACGACGAGGTCGTCTCGTTCGACATGACCGATCCGGCCGCGCTGCTGGTCAAGAGCGACATCGCGCTGCATCTCGAGCTGTTCGACGAGAACTTGCTGTCCGACGAGCTGCTTGGTCAGGTGACGCTGTCTGTGCTGCGCTTCCTCGACGGCCAGGCGCATCGCGAGACGCTGCCGCTGTCGCTGCCGACCGGAGACGACTGCGGCGAGATCGACGTCGAGATCAAGCTGGACATCGCCGTGGTCGGCATGCTGTCCGTGACGCTGGTGGAGGGCCGCAACCTCAAGAGCATGGATCTGATCGGCAAGCAGGACCCGTACTGCAAGCTCTCAATCGGAGTCTTCACCAAGCGCGGCAAGACGATGCCCAAGGGCGGGCGCAACCCGTACTTTGGCGAGGAGGAGTTACTCTTCTGGATCACGGAGGACCTGTGGGTCAACAAGATGCGGCTTGAGCTGTTCGACGAGGACATCGGCAGCGACGACCTGATCGGAGACGCCTCCTTCTCGGTGCTGCACTTCATGGCGCAGCCGCCGGGCGTGGCCAAGGAGCACGCGATCCCTCTGAGGAACAACGGGTAGAACGCCGGAGAGCTCGTAGCCAAGATCGAGTTCTTCCCCGCCGGCGTGCTGTCTATCCGCTGCATCGAAGCCAAGCAGCTGCGCAGCGTCGACGTGATCGGGAGGCAGGACCCATACGCCAAGTTCACCCTCGAAGGGCGGTCGACCGAGATCGTGATGAAGACCAAGACGGACACGGACGGCGGGCGAGAGCCCGAGTGGGAGGACGAGCACTTCACGTTCCAGGTCGTCGACCAGTACAACATCCTCATCGAGGTCTGGGACGAGGACTCGGTGGGCGACGACGACCTCATCGGCGCCGCGACGGTCTCGCTGCTGCCCATCTTCCGCTACGGCTACATCGACGACTGGCTCAACCTCTGGTTCAAGGGCAAGTTCGGCAGCAAGGAGCCGGCGGGCCAGCTCCACCTGGAGATGAGCTTCGAGGGGCCTCCGGGCGTGGCGTTCCCGCAGCACCAAGCGGGCATGGACCGGTACACGGAGAAGGACCGGCGCACCAAGGACTCGGTGCTGCACGGGGTGTCACTGGGCGATAGTAGCAGCCAGTCAGCCGCGACAATCGAGGCGCTAACAGCCGCGTCGACGCAAAAGGTGAGCGCGGTGTCCGCCGCGACCAGAGCCGCCCCGGCCGAAGTGTAAGTGGCTCGATACGTGTGTGTTTGATGTAGGTTGGAAGTGACTAATTGTGGTTGTATGCTGCTGTGGTTGTCTAGCAACTCGGGCGAGTTCACGGAGGAGGAGGTGCTGGGCGCGTTCCGGCTCCTCGACCTGGACAAGAACGCGTTAATCGGCGCGGCGGAGCTGCGGCACCTGCTCATCTGCATGGGCGAGCTCATCACGGACGAGGAGGTGGACGAGATGGTGCGGCTGTGCGACACGGACGGCGACGGCCAGGTGAGGAGCTTCGACGAGTTCCGGCGTATGGTCATCCACCCGGACCCGAGCAGCCCCGAGTTCGCGCTGGCCAAGACGGAGGCAGACGAGGCCGCGGTGGTCGTGCAGCTCGTGGTCAAAGAGCTGGCTCCCGAGGAGAAGCAGCGGCAGGTCGCCATCAAGGAGGAGAAGAAGCGGCTCATGAAGCGGTTCGTGCAGGACAACAACCCGAGCCTGGACCTGCTCATGCGCGTCTCGCAAAAGTTCCGGCAGATGCACAAGGACAGCCTCGACTTTGACGACTTCTGCCTGCTGTTCGAGGTGGAGCCAACCGGCGAGTACCGGCGGCTCTTCTCGCTGTACACGCCCGACGCGCAGAGCGAGGAGGACGCCGACCTGCGCGAGATCCTGCTGGGCGTGGTCAACTTCATGGACGGCACGGACCGGGTGCAGCGCGTCAAGTTCTGCTTCGACGTGTTCGACGACGACCACAACGGGTTCATCACGGAGGACGAGCTGGTCAACATCCTCAAGGCCAACCACATGACCACCGAGGCGCAGGTCCGGAAGAAGGCGCAGACCATCCTCAAGCAGGCCGACGACAACGGCGACGGCAAGATGAGCCTCGACGAGTTCCACGTGATCGCCAAGAAGTTCCCCAACCTGCTCTTCCCGGCCTTCGACGCGCAGGAGAAACGAGCTGGCGCCGTAGCCGTCGGGTTTTGAGTCGGAGCTGTCGAGTAATTAATCGATACGCGTACGTCACCTCTAGTGGCGTTGCGGTGAAGAAGCAACTGCGCCTCGCACGTCCTCACGTCCTCTCCCGGAAAGCGTTCTGGGCCGAAATGCCTCACGTCACGCGTCTTCGGAATAGGCAGGGTGTAAAGAAACGATACAAACCGCCTATGAATTCGTATGTCTTAGACTTTTCCACATAAGATGGCGCCTATACCTGGCATCAGAAATTGCCTATTTGATCTTGGACTAGGAATGCAGTCATTAATGCCCCGTTTGAAGAGCCTGCCCACAATATCCAGAGCGCACCGCTGTCCACAACAGAGTTTGCTCCGAAAGCGAAACGGCAGTGCAGTATCGCACTAGGATGGACCCACCGCAGGCCGACGCTGCTTCGAGAGTGCGGACCTACCGTCCGACCAATCCAAGGGCGGTATCGCGGTGAAAGCTGTCGCGGAGGCCGTCGGGAAGGCGGTGCGTTTTCCTGCCATCGCCAACTACTTCTGGGGCGAGTCGTCGAGCACGAATGAGCCCAGTGGCAAGGCCGAGTCGGTGGACGCTTGCCAGGAGTCCATCCGGATTCGCTGCTCGTGTGACGACAGTTACTGCACGTCGCCCGACGGGAGCCACCCGGCCAAGGCCGTCGCTGTTGGCGCCGTTGCTGGCGGCGCAACCGGCGTCGCGGCCGTCGCGGCGGCCGTTCCGATCATTCAAGCCGTTGGATTCACCGCGAACGGCATCGCTGCGGGCTCGATGGCGGCAGGGATGATGTCGTCAGCCGCTGCTGCCAGCGGCGGCGCCATCGCCAGCGGCAGTACGGTGGCGGTGTGCCAAAGCATCGGAGCGCTCGGGGTTCTCCCTGGCGTGATCGCTGGGCCAGTGGTCCTGGGGGCGGTCGCCGTCGGAATGGCGGCGCCAGCAGTCATCGGTGCCTTCCGGAGTGGGCGGAGCGAGCAACAGAGCGCAGACGAACGCAGTGCCAAGGGCGAGAACTGCTGGGTGATTGCGTCCGAGGAAGACGAAGGCGAGGTCTGCGTGTCCCGATACGACGACGAAGAGGCGGCTCGCGAGGCGTTCGACAAGACCGCCTGCCCGCGCATTCTGTTTAGCCCCGATCACCACGAAGAGCAAGTCGGGGGTCTGGCCGCAAGACATGGAACCATTCGGCGTCTGATGGAGAAGCATTACTTCTGCTTGGCCACTGAGCGGGCCAGGGAGAGCGGCGACCGCGCCTTCGCCGCCGGTAACTTCAAGGACGCCACGTTGTGCTACACGGATGCCGTCACGCTGCACACGTGCGAGCCAATGACCCCCAGCCGCCTGCACGTATACTACAGCAACCGGTCGGCGGCATTGCTTGAGCTGGGCGACGCGCCGAGCGCGCTCGCGGACGCCGAGCAGGCTCTGGAGCTCAAGCCCGACTGGTGCGACGGCTTTCTGTGCAAGGGTGAATCCCTGACCCGGCTTGGGCGCTTCGCTGAAGCGCTAGGCGCGTACACGGACGGGATAGCCATCGATGGCTCGAATGAAGCCTTCCTGGACAGATTGCGTGCGCTCAAGAGCAAAATAGCTGACGAGGCCCGTTGACCCGTAGATGTAAGGCTCGTGTCCTATCTTCACGATCGCCTTCGCCTCACTTCGTCGTGCACGTGGTGCGTGTTCATCAAGAGGAGCTTTCGGAGCCACCTTGGGACAGAGAGCATGCGGTGGCTTCCCTTGATGCTAGATATTCTCGCTGGCTAGACGTAGACAGAGACGAACTAGAACCAGCAGCTCACTCTCCGATTTACCAACAACTTGATAAGTCTCAGCGCCTCCCTTTGGTCGACCGCTTCAACTCGTTCTGGATGCATAACGGTACTGTACGCCAACGTCCTTTGCCTCTGTGCCGTTCGTCCACTTGCCCAAGCGAAACTCCAAATGCAGCACGGTGTTGAGCTGACAGGGGGTTCTGAATCAGAACTTCTGATACTCACTGTAAGAATCGACAAGACCGCGCCCAAGATGGAACCGCCGCAGACCGACGGTGCCGCCCCCGCGCCGTCGTCTCCCGCCCAACTCCAGGGAGTGAAGGCGGTCGCGATGAGCGCGCTCGCTGGCGCTGCGACGGGCACCTCCGCTGGGGCGGCGGCCGTCGGGAAGGCGGTTCCGGTCGTCACCAACTACTTTTGGGGGCCGAAGGACGAGCCCGAGGCGGCGACTGCGTCGATCCGGAACGACTCGAACTGTTCTTCTTCGGCTGACGGGACGCAGCCGAGTCGCCCGATCAAGGCCGTCGCTGTCGGTGCTGTCGCTGGCGCCGCGACCGGCACCGCGGCGGTGGCGGCGGCCGTTCCGGTCATCCACGCGGTCGGGTTCACGGTGACGGGCATCACGGCCGGGTCGACGGCGGCGGGCATGATGTCGTCGGCTGTGGTGGGCGCGGGCGGCGCCATCAGCAGCGGCAGCACCGTCGCCGTGCTGCAGAGTATCGGCGCGCTCAGTGCGATCCCGGGCGGCGTGATCGTGCCCGTCGCGCTCGGGGCTGCGGCCGTCGGGATGGCGGTTCCCGCTGTCTCCTAGTACATCTGGAGCGGGTCAACAGGCGCGAGTGACACGCCAGACATGGCGGATGCCGCTGCGGGCGGCGCACAGAGCTGCGGGACCCTTCGCTGCTCCATGGTGCAGAATTCTCACCCCATTGGACTGCCGTGAGTACTCCCGGGACGATGCGGGTCGAAGCTGTAGACTGCTGTGAACGTGTCGACGGCCGCGAAGGTGCTGACTGACTGTGGACCATGGCGACATTACGTTGTCTCTAAGCTGCAGCAATCGTATCATTCTGGTCTGAGACCGGACTCATTCTCAGCGGTACCGCTTTGGCTCGCGTGCTTTTCCCTATTATTAGTCCGGTGCTCAAGCAGCTTGAGTTGAGCCAGAACCTGCGTCGTTGTGGCCGACATCGCCTGTGCGGGTGTTCATACGACCGTCTGGGTGTTCATCAAGCTCAGGCTCAAGCGCGTTTGATGAATGCGGTCGCCAGACAGACCGATCTCGCCGGCGAGCGAGGCCGCCCCACCATCCGCAGAGCCGTCCACTGGAGTGTTCATTGCCAATGAGGTAAGCGCAGCCGCTAGTATCCCGCTGCAACCGAGTGATGCCCATAGACTCACGCTTATGTGCTGCCGCCTGTGAATCAGATCAAGCACCTCGCGGACCGCCTGCAGACGGCGCTGGTCAAGATCAAGCGGCTGAACCGCCTCGAGGCCACGCTGGTCGACTTCTTCGCGGAGGTGGTGGAGCGCACGGGCTCGGCTGAACTCGGCGCACAGCCGGACAGCGGCGTCACGGACCACGAGGCCGCGTTCCGGCGCAGTCGGTGGAAGGAGAGTCTGCTGAAGAAGGCGGAGGGCGACCCCATGTCGCTGCTGAACGCGCTGCGGACGCACCTGCGCGTGCAGTTCGCGACGCTGGACCAGCAGCAGCGGCAAGTGGCGCAGAACGTGTCGGCCATCACGTCGCGCAGCCAAGTGTACGGCGGCTTTCTTCGTCTTGCGATGACGGTCACAGCTTTATACTCATAACAGCTCGTGGTGTTGATGGTTGACAGGCGCGAACAGGGCGCGCGGGACGAGATCCGGCAGTTGGAGGCCGCCAACGCCGCGCTTCGGGAGCAAATAGCAGTGCTGGAGCAGCAGGTGGCGACGTCCGAGGTCGAGAAGGCGCGGTTGACCAAGCAGCACCGGTTGTTTCTGGAGAAAGCGCGCGCTCAGCTGGCCCAGACGCGAGAGCAGCAGCGCGATGCTGAGCGGACCATCGAGCAGCAAGAGCAGCAGGTGGGTTTTGACGACGTATTGCCTTTACTAGCCCCTTGAACGGCCGGAGTCGCTTATATACTTCACTCTGTGGCGCACGATCCAGCTGCGAGCGCTAAGGGACGCGAACGAGCAGTTCCTGGCGCAGCTCCAGCAGCTCAAGAGCCGAGACGAGGCTGCAAGACCCTCGCAAGGCGGCTCTCTTCTGGTGGCAGCGACCGGAGCTACGCACAGCAACGTCCTGCAGACGTGCGGCAGCGTTGGCGGAGGGGATTTGGTCGGAAACACGCCTGCGGAGAACCAGAAGCTGCGGCGCGCGCTGCGAGACTACGAGACCAAGCTGGACAAGTCCGAGGCGGCTCTCGAGGAGCTGAGGAGCGAGGTGCAGCGGCTGCACAAGCAGATCGTGGGCTACCGCCAGAGTACGCAGACGCAGAACTTCGTCCGGCTCGAGAAGGAGGAGAAGAAGCAGAAGGAGCTGGCGAGCGAGTTCAAGAGCAGACTGGCCGAAAGCGACGCGGAGCTGCTGCGGACGCGCGGCACGCTCAAAGAGCGCGAGGCGCTGGTCCAGCAGATGAAGGACGAGTACAACAAGCTGTTCACGGCGCTCCAGAAGCACAAGACGGGGACGTCGGCGCCGCAGGTTTCGCCTGCAAAGCTGACGCGCGTCGCTAGTTGCGTCAACCTTGGAGGTGGCGGGAAGCCTTCAATGCAGTCTCCCGATGCGGATGCTCGCTTGGTCGATCATACTGGCGCTGTCAATGCCTTCAACGCCGGCGGAAAGGGTCGAACGAGCGTGCAGTCAGCGAACGACAACCCGTACCTCGTGGACCTCTACTGGGCCAAGATCGAGGAGCTGGAGAAGCAAGTCGAGGGCCTGCAGGTGCAGATCCGCAAGATGATCGCGTCCGAGTACCGGCACAAGCAGCAGAACCGCTTGTTCCGCGTCGAGAAGAAGCAGCTCGTGGACACGTGCGACCAGCTGCGCGCCGACCTGGAGAAGGCGGTGCTGACGAGCGCCAAGACCATGACGGCGACCAAGGCGCTGGCCCTGAGCGAACCGTCGAGTGGCTCAAGTACAGGTGACAGCTACAGCATTACGCAGTCGGAGGCTGCAGGTTTACGCTCCAACACGCTGCGGACGTCCGCGTCGGGATCGTTGAATGAGGTGAAGCGACTGCAGCAACGCAACCAATTCCTGGAGGAGCGGTTCCGCGCGGTCCTGCACGCTGCGGGGCGGTCCAGCCGAGCGGCAGCAAAGAACAATGCAGGGAGCACAAAGGACGAGACCGATCCAGTATCCGAGTCGTCTCCAGATTGAGACAGCCAAAGCAGGCAAGTTCAAAGGAGCGAGAGCTCCAACAACGTCCTCGACGTCCGTTCTGACGATGAAGGCGCAGACGAAGGAGCGAGCGTCAATAGCCCGATCAGCTCGAACGTATCGAGTCGACGAGGCAGCTCTGCTGGGCTGAGAGACAACGTGAGCATTGGTCTGACTGATCGCTCCGAACCATTCCGCTCCATGGACCCGACGACACTCGAGGCGCTGCAAAAGGTCAAGCGGACCGCTCGAGTGCGCCCCAAGTCGGCGGCAGTCGTGTCAGCGCTGCGAAGGTGAAAGGGGAGGCAGGCACACGTGCTATTTTCGCCAGAGGCGGCGCGACGTGAAGGTTCCAGGGCAAGCGACTGTTTGAGCGAGCGCTGTGGTTGCCGACCGTCGGCTGCTGGTGGCTCGACGATGGACACGGCGCGGACTGTGGAGAAGCACGACCGCGTGGCCCGTGCGCTGGAGCAGATCAACGGCCTACGATACCGTACGTTCCCTTTGCTGCTGGTTGTTCGCGTCGACCTGACTGACAGTTCGCTGTGGGGACGGTAGGGTACCACGCGCCGGCCAAGAAGGCCAAGGAGGAGCTGACGTTCGACTCGGACGATGATGGGGACGCCACGAAGAACAACAGCGACACGGACAGCGACGGCGGCGGCGACGACAGCTCGAGTCTGTCGCTGGACGAGCACATTGAGCAGATCCTGCGCAAGACGCGGACGATCGCGCTGCTCAAAATCGCCAAAAACACGGCCGAGATCGTGTCTCCGGAAGACGAGGGCGACGATGACGACGATGAGAATGACACGTTCGACGGCGACTACTACGAGACGATCGAGGAGGCCGAGGAGGACGAGAGGCAGGAGGAGGCGAAGCCAAGAGATGAGGCTGTGGCGACCAGACCGGGCAGCTTCCGGAGGCTCGCGAGCATGCGCAAGCCGAGCGGCGTGTTTCACTTGGAGGACACGGAAGAGGCCGCTGCGGCCCAGCGACTCGCGAGGAAGCTCAGCACGTACTTGTGTCTCCCGCGCGTGATCAGCTACCGCGACCTGGAAGCGGTACGCTCTCTGTGTTACCTTCTACTTCACATGGGCATGACGTTGGATGCTGACGCTGGCTGCAGATCACGGAGACGTTGCTGGACGAGCGCCGCGACGGGAGCGAGGAGTACGCCGACCTGATCGACTACCACGTGGACTCGGCGCGCGACTCGTCCAGCGCGGGCGACGGTGGCGCATCGCTGGACGACGGGTCTGAGGCTCCGATTTGGAAGCGGCGAAAGTCGGTACGTTGGGATGGAGGGTGAAATGTGGAGCGGTCGTGGACTCATGACGCATGTGAATGGGCTGGCAGCGTCCGGTTGGGCCGTTAGACGTTCCGGAAAACCCGGCCGACTTGGAAATGGTGCGTGGACGGTGCCTCCGACGGTCAGTAGTGGATGGACTATCGACTCGAACGCTCGTCTTGCACGCCTTGTTGCACCCAACAGCACCAGCGGCGCTTGTTCATGGAGGCGAATCAGTTCGGACGCTTCTCTAGTCGGGTGAGGCGTGTATCTCCCTGATACAGCGTTGTGTTCGCCCTGGTGGGCTAACCAGAGCGCTCTCCGACCTTTAGAACTTCTTCACGGCGTCCAGCAAGAGCCTGCTCAACAAGCAGAGCATGCGCCGGCTCGAGCCCAGCGGCAGTCTCCACCTCAGCACCGGCGGCAGCTTGCGGGAGATGCCAACATCCATGCTCAAGAAGACGTCTATGCGTAGTGTTGACAGCCAGGAGAGTCGGCACAGTCTCAACGGCGCCACTGTCGCGGAAGAGGACGACAGCGGAGGCGACGAAGAAGCGGACGAGCTGCAGCGCCCCGTGGGCCCCAACGGCGAGCGTGGTAGCATCCTCCTGGAGGAGGACTACGTCAAGTGGCGGACCGACATCAAGGAGGACTACCTGGCGTGGATCAACGCCAAGGTGGAGGCCGCCAAGCGGCGCAAGGCCCGCGCCAAGAAGGAGGCGGGCAAGAAGCCGCGTTGGTTGCTGCTGTACGAGGCCAGCAAGCGCCGGCCGACGCGAGACGAGCAGGAGGCCAAGTAGTGGGTCTTCTACGAGCTGTATGAGGACCAAGAGAAACCGAATGACCACCCGTGTTCATGATATAAGCGCGCGTTACCTACCACCACGCAGTGCCGAGGCGCCTCGACCGATCAGCGCGTCCGCGCCTTGACCTCCTCCTCGATCTTGACCTTTTCGATCTGGTACTTGGCCATGGCGTCGGGCAGCGCCGACGCGAACCCGTAAATGAAGATGCCCGAGAAGCCCAGCAGCAGCAGGCGGTTGCGCGTGCGGCGCGCGCGCGCCCTGGGATCCAGCGCCTCGACGACCGAGGACGACGAGTCGCGCAGCTTCTGGGCGCCCTCGGCCACCGACGCGCGCACGCGGTCGGCCGCGCCGGCCTTGAGCCCCGAGGCCTTCTCCTGCGTGCGCGCCCGGAGCTCCTCGGCCGACTCGAGGCCGCGCGTCTTGAGCTGCTCGGCCTTGTCGCGCGCCGACTGCTGCAGGAACTCGGCGTTGGCGCGCAGGTTCTGCGTCAGGTGCTCCTGGTTGACGCGCAGGTTGTCCTTGACGCGGCCACCCACCTCCATGGCCTTCTTCTCGGCCGTGGCGCGCGCGTCGTGCGCCGCGTCCTGCAGCTTGTGCTTGACGCTCTCGGCGCGCTCCTCCACCGCATCGCGCAGCGTTTCCGCGCGCTCCTCGACCTTGTCACGCAGGTTCTCGGCCACGTTGCCCGCCTTCTTGCGCAGCTCCTCGGTCTCGTGCTTCATCTTGCGCTTCACCGCGTCAGTTGCCGATTGCCACCACCGCCGGGCGTCCATCTCGCCGGCTCTCGCGGCCCCAGGAAGCGCACAGGAGATCCAGGAAGCGAAGAGGAGCGCGGCCCATTCGCATAAATGTCGCCCGCCATTTCTACCGGAACACGAGCAGCGCCGATCCGACCGTTGCCTATGACACGTCATATCCTGTCGAATCGAATACTATCTTGCGCCATGTCCTGCCCAATAGCATACTTGTCAGGTGGCAATTTTCACGTGGTCCACGCGAATTCCAGTGATGGGTGTCAGCGGATTGCAGGATTGCGCACGACACCGGAATGATGGTCCGGACCAGCACCGCACCTTGTATATTTTTTTAAGTACGATTAATACTCCGGCTAAGTACGATGCGCTGCCGCCTGCCGGCGCCTTGCCCAATCATTTCGCGGTCTCCCCCTTCGATCCCGAGACGAGCGCCGCTTCCTGCCTGCTTCCTGCCTGCTCTCTGCAGCTGTCGATCCATCCCCAGGCCCCCTTCATTGACCATGTTTAGCGGATTCGGACGCCGCGGCGGCGCGCCCGCCGAGGAGGCACCGGCGCAGCCGCAGGCGCCGCAAAACACGCTGGCGCCGCAGGGCAAGGCGCCCGCGAACGCCGGCGGGCCGGGCGGCTACTCGTTCGACCCGTCGGGGCTGGAGCGCGCGGCCAAGGCGGCGCGCGAGCTGGAGAGCTCGCGCTACGCCAAGGACGCGTTCAACCTGGCCAAGGACACGGAGCGCACCAAGCAGATGGAGCACCAGGCGCACATCAAGGAGCAGGAGGCGCTGTACAAGCAGTACGAGATCGTGCGCGTGCAGAAGGAGGGCGAGGAGCGCCGCAAGACGCTCGAGGAGGAGACGCGCCAGCACCAGCAGCGCGCGCAGTACCAGGACCAGCTCAAGCGCAAGCAGTACGCTGACCAGCTGGCCGCGCAGAAGTACATGAAGGAGCAGGAGCTCAAGAAGCAGGAGGAGATGGTCGCGCGCCAGGAGGCCTCGCGCCGCAAGACGCTCGAATACGAGGCCGAGCTGCGCCAGAAGACGGAGCTGGTCAAGGTCGCCGCCGAGATCGAGGGCAAGATCAAGCAGGAGCGCCTTAACCACGACCTGCACCTCGAGGAGGCGCGGGTGCGCGCCAAGGAGTACCGCGAGACGGTGCTGGAGGGCATCAAGCTGGCCGGTTCCACGGTCGGTGCCGGCGTCATGGCGTTCGTGGACGACCGCGAGAAGCTGACGGCCACGGTCACGTCGCTCACGGCGCTGGCGCTCGGCATCTACACGGCCAAGGTGTCGACGGGCGTGGCGGGCAAGTACGTCGAGGCGCGTCTCGGCAAGCCGTCGTTGGTGCGCGAGACGTCGCGCCGCTCAGTCGCGCAGGTGGTGACCAACCCGTTGCCGTCGCTCAAGCGCGTGCTGCGTCTGCAGAAGCCGCACGACGCCCTCGAGGGCGTCGTGCTCGAGCCCAAGCTGGACGAGCGCCTGCGCAGCGTGGCCGTGTCGACGTTCAACACGAAGAAGAACCGCGCGCCCTTCCGCCACTTACTGCTGCACGGCCCCCCCGGTACGGGTAAGACGCTGTTCGCCAAGGCGCTGGCGCGCCACTCTGGTTTGGAGTACGCCATCCTGACGGGCGGTGACGTCGCGCCGCTCGGCCGCGAGGGCGTGACGGAGATCCACAAGCTGTTCGACTGGGCATCGCACAGCAACCGCGGCCTGCTGCTGTTCGTCGACGAGGCCGACGCGTTCCTGCAGAAGCGCAGCAACACGGTCATGAGCGAGGACATGCGCAACGCGCTGAACGCCTTCCTGTACCGCACGGGCGAGGCGAGCGACAAGTTCATGATTGTGTTCGCCAGTAACCAGCCGGAGCAGTTCGACTGGGCCATCAACGACCGTATCGACGAGATGGTCGAGTTCAAGCTGCCAGGCTACGCCGAGCGCGTGCGCATGCTCAAGCAGTACTTCGACGACCTCATCCGCGCGCCCAAGAACTCCAAGGCCAAGAAGATCTACGTCGAGGACATTGAGGACGCCGACTTTGAGGAGATGGCCAAGCGCATCGAGGGCTTCTCGGGCCGCGAGATCTCGAAGCTCGTGATCGCGTTCCAGGCGTCCGCCTACGGCTCGTCGTCATCCAACTTCACCAAGCAAATGATGCAGGACGTGCTGGACCACCACATGACGGCCCACGCGCAGAAGGAGGAGTGGAAGAAGTACGTCGGCCCCAGCGAGAAGCACGACACGCTCGCGCAGGCCGTCATCAGCGAGTAGACGCCGGCGGTGGGCGATCGCTCCGGCAGTGGCTCCTTGTCGACCGCTTCGGTTGTTGCGACGCTGCTGGGCGATCGCGAACTAACGCGCCTAGGCCTTTCGATGGAGAATGGCCCCGCCCTCTCCGCCCCACGCGCTCGCCATGTTGTCACCTGTATACGATAGAGACTAGACTGTAGTTCCTGGTTGGTGGGCGCTACTCGGTCTTTTACCGCCTCGGCGCGCTTGTCATCGGCTCGCTCGCGCCGCGCGAACTGCAAAAGAAGAAGAAGAGAGAAAAGCAAATAAAAAAGAACCGGGAAGAAGAAGAGCGCCTTGCACTGGTTGTAGTACCATAGGTATTACGGTCCAGTAGCGACGAACGTGCGGCGGCGCGGAGCTGTCCGGGTTGAAGTGGTCGACCTGTGAGACATTGGTATCAAGTATATTATGTTTTGTACAAATATTGAATAATACAGGATATGTTCTCCCCGGTCGCGTCGGTCGCTTTCTTCTCGAAGATACCCGCACACACGTCAATTACTTACCGAGCACCAACACAGCTACATCAGGTGACTGCTCTAAGCTCCGCGGCGGGTCTTGGCGTCGCCCCTCCTGGCGGTCGATCGCCCCACCCCCTCTGACTGATTATTGGCGCTCTCCCTCCCCACCCCTTGTATGTACAGGACGATGCTGCTCCGCGTGCGCTCCAAGAACGGCATCTGGCGCGTGGCGGACCTGTCGCCGCAGTCGACGGTGGCGGACGTCAAGGCGTGGATCGCGGCGCACCACGCGATCGCGGCGGACAAGCAGACGCTGTCGCTGGACGCGCAGGGCGCGCGCGCGCTGGCGGACGACTCGCAGACGCTGCGCGCGCTGCAGCTGGGCCACGGCGATATGGTGTTCCTGGCGTACGACGGCGAGCTGGTGGGCTCGGGCAGCGCCGGCGGCAGCTCCGCGACGGCTACGATCCGCACCAAGATCGCGGCGGACGGCACGCTCACGCCGGTGACGTACGAGGACGTGGGCGACAAGCGCGGGTTCCGCCCGGGGCTCAAGTCGCTGCGCGACATGAAGATGCACTGGACGCTGGGCGAGTTCATGCGCATGGACGCGCAGTTCGAGTTCAAGATCAGCGCGCAGAAGGAGGCCAACGTGGCGCAGGTGGCGCTGGACGGCGCCGCATGCGACGACTTCCAGCGGTACCTGCGCCAGTTCGCGTTCCAGCAGTCGCGCTGCGGGTGGCTCTACGGGTCCGTGGACGCCGAGACCAAGCAGGTGACGGTGGACTTCCTGTACGAGCCGCCGCAGCACGGCGACCCGGATGGCTTTGACGTGCTGGACGACCCGATGGCGGACCGCGTCGACGCGATCGCCAGGGCGCTGGGCCGCGAGAAGGTCGGCTGGGTGTTCTCGCACCCGCCGCGCGAGGACGAGAGCTTCCACTTCTCGGCGCGCGAGGTGCTGCTCGCGGCGCAGCTGCAGGCGGACGCCGGCGGACGCGGCTCGCTGTTCGTAACGCTCAAGGTGACGCTGGACAAGCAGGGCCAGGCGAGCTTCGAGGCGTTCCAGCTGAGCGACCAGTGCGTCGAGATGTTCGCGGCCGGCGCGCTGGTCGAGGACGAGGCCAACCCCAAGGTGTGCGCCGTGCCCGAAACGTTCACGGCGCTCGTGGAGATGAAGCCGGCGCCCGAGGTGGACAACAACTTCTTCTTGTGCGTCGTGCCCGTGGTCACGCAGGACTCGGGCTTTAAGAGCGACTTCCCCAAGCTGAACCGCGAGGGCGACGCCGGCCGGCGCTCGCGCGGCGCGCTCCAGACGCAGCTCAACAAGTACCGCAACGAGGAGTACGCGGCGCGCATCCGCGACTTCCAGCTGCTCGTGTTCCTTGCCGACTTCCTCGACATCGACGCCGACATGCCCGCCATCTGCCAGGCCGTCAGCGACCCCGAGACGCCACTCGACTCGGGCTACCAGCTGCTCATCGACTCGGTCGCCGGCAGTCACTAGGCGAGCGACTGCGCCGAATGAATAAGCGAATAAGCGAATAAGATACCCCCGCCAGCAGCTCCGCGCACGTGTCGTTTGCCCGAGCGGGTCTTATTTCACCAGCAACGGACCGTAGCCGTAGATGCGGCCGGAGTGATGGCATGCATCCGTATCCAAGTCGCAGCCACACGATCGCACCCATTCAGTTGTTACTGTACTATGTATCATCATAATCGAAGGCGATGGCGTTGAAGTTGCGCAGGCTCACGCGCCTGTTGCCGCTCGTCTTCCGCGTTTTTACAGCTCGGATCAGACCGCTCGGCTCTCCCTCCCTCGTTCAATCATCGACTCCATGACGTTGACGGACAGGTCTAGACCCCAGCAGTGCACCCACCCAGCAACGTCCATGCTGTTCGACAGTGAACTTGAGGAAGAATGCGTCGGATCCCGTCGCGAGGCGCTTGCTTACCCATCCCGACTGAATGCGCGCGTGACGGAGCGTCGGTCACGCTCGTACAGTAAATTTCCGCGCGAGAACTGTACCCTTGCTTCCACGTAATAGGTTACGAGTTACGGGCAATACAAGCCCACCCGCATGAATCCCCCGTCATGACGGAGCGCCTCCGCCTTCTAACCGCGGCCGGCGTCAGGCATTCACGGCGCGGCGCGCGGGCAGGCTTTGCGCTGCTGGGGCGATGGGCGACGGGCGCTCTGCTTGTTTTTCTCGCTCGCTCATCTTGTGCCAGTCTTTTTCTGTTTTTTCTATGCGCCGGCGGGTAAATTCAACCTCTCGGATTGGCGGAAAAGGAGGTTCTGAATACCTGATGCCGTCGATGATTGGCCATAAAACCGATGGAGGCACCTCCAGCGCGGCGACGAACGACTCGCACAAAGCGGCGCTGCTCGCTCACTCGCTCGCTGTATGGCGGCCGCAGTTCTCAATCGGACGCGGCAGCCCAAGCTCCGGACCGTCCGTCCACTGGACCGCGCTCCGTCACCGTTCTGTGTTGATACAGTGCTCGCGGTCTCCCTCCCCTTCTCTCCCCCTCTCCCTCTCCCCCTACATCGCAATGGTCAAGGCGAGCACGGTGATCGAGGTGGCGGCGCTGGTGGTGGCGCTGGTGGCGGCGGTGGCGGCCACGCGCGCGCGGTCGCAGCGCTCCAAGCGCTTCGCGGTGCAGAAGATGCTGGACGTGGGCCGGCGCGAGCTGGAGCTGGTCAAGGACATCGTGTACTTCGACGCGTCCATGGAGCAGTCGACGCCCAAGCGCACGCCCCGGGCGGCGCCGCAGCAGCAACAGCAGGACCCGGACTGGTGCACGCCGCACTTCACGCTGGAGCGGCGGCCCAACAGCTCGACGGCGCTCAACGACGAGGGCAACCCGATCCTGGTCGTGGGCGTGTGCGGCGGCTCGGGCTCGGGCAAGACGACGCTGTCGCGCGCCATCATGTCGGAGTTCGGCGCCGACCGGGTCTCGTACCTGTCGCACGACTACTACTACAAGGACCTGGGCCACCTGAGCCTGGCGCAGCGCGCCGAGCACAACTTCGACCACCCGGACTCGCTCGAGACGGACCTGCTGGTCCGGCACCTGAGGCAGCTGCGCGCCGGCAAGACCGTGGACGTGCCCGTGTACGACTTCGGCACGCACTCGCGCTGCCTCGAGACGAAGCCCATGAAGCCCAACAACGTGATCCTCGTCGAGGGCATCCTCATCTTCGCCGACCAGGAGCTGGCCGACCTCATGGACATCAAGATCTTCGTCGAGACGGCCGCCGACATCCGGCTCGTGCGCCGTCTGCGCCGAGACATGGAGGAGCGCGCGCGCACGGCCGAGTCGGTCATGAACCAGTACATGAAGACGGTGCGCCCCATGCACATGATGTTCGTCGAGCAATCCAAGCGCGTGGCGGACATCATCATCCCGCACGGCGTCAACTCGGTGGCGCTCGACATGATCATCTCCCGCCTGCACAGCTTCACGGCGGCGGCCACGAGCTCCACGGGCTCCACCAGCAGCCTCGACGACGAAGTCGAGAGCGAGCCCATAGTCGACAAGGAAGAGGAAGTCGTGCGCTGTCTGTGAGGACGGCGCCTGCGTGTGCGTGTGCATTGGATGTGCGGTGATGGAGTCGAGTACTTCAGTACTTATTGCAGTGGCTGGATGGTGGTAAGTGGCGACGGTTGCTGGCGAGACCAAGGCGCAGCGGCAGACAGACAGACAGACAGACAGACACTCGCGTGCAAGCAAACAACACAATCAAGCGAACAAACATCTCCAAAGTCGTTGGCGTGCGTGTGTTTGTTGTTGGGAGTAAGCCCGCCCGCGTCCTGGCCCGACCGGCGCTCACGCCTCAATCGCCGCCGCCGTGCTGGCGGTAGCTCTGGTCGGCCGCGCCGTCCTCGATCGAACCGTCCGCTCCCTCCTCGCGGCGCGGAGCACTGGCGACGTTACAGCGCGAGTCGTCGGCGCACGCGCACGCGAGGCAGTCGGCGCAGCAACTGCCGCAGTCGCAGCACGAGGGCGCGAGCGACTGGCCATAGGCCGACGGCGTGTTGTCGTGTCGCGCGTTGGCGTCGTTTAGCATGGGACACTTGCTCGGCTCCTGCGCGTGCTCGTGCTGCCGGTCAACGGTGGCCGATGCAGGCGCTGGACGGGATGACGGGCTGGTCTTGTCGGCGTCCGCCTGGGTGCCGTGGCTTGTGTCGACCGTGTCAGTCATGATCCTTTGTCTTCGGTTGGCGCTAGCGAGTCAATCCAGCAATGAACGGGTGAGTCGGTTGCGGATAATGCCGGCAGCAGCGGTTGGTGTCGGTCGTGTTCTTTTGCGTCGCGTCGCATGGTGGGCGACAGTCGCAGCTTACACCTTCCACAGATCAATAACGACCACAAGCACCACGGGGCAAAGCACTTCATCGTGTCTTGTCCAATAACCTGCATCCCTTGCTTCCTCGTAGTGAGCGCCCACTCCCCGCTCCTACCCCCTCGAAGCGAGATCAGTCAGCGTGGCCCTCGCGCGCGTCCGTCTTACAGGCGGGCGATGACCTCGTCTAGCTCCTGCGCTGTGCACACGTGGAAGCCCTTGTCGGTGGTGACGGTGGCAAGCTCCACGTTGATGCTGGTCAGCTTCTCCTCCATGTGCTGCTTGAGCGCGCCGATGGCCAGCGCCTCGGCGTCCTTGAGCGTCATGTCCTCCGAGTAGCTCTCCTTGAGGTTGTTGAGCGCGCCCTCCGAGCCCGAGCCGATGGCGTGCGCCTTGACGGGCCAGTACGTGCCCGACGGCTCCGAGAAGAAGAGCTGCGGGCCGTGGTCGTCCACGCCGGCGAGCAGCAACGCCACGCCGAACGGGCGGCTCATCTTCTGCTTGTGGTTGTTCTCGTCCTGGCCCTCGCCGAAGCTCAGCGCCAGGTCGCAGATGGCCTGCGTCAGCGCCTGCACGCGGATGCGCTCATCGTACGAGAACCAGTGGTTCGTCGCCTCCACGCGCGCGTGGTCGATCAGCGTCTGCGCGTCCGCCGTGATGCCGCTCATGGCCGCGCCCACGTGGCGGTCGATCTCCAGGATCTTCTCAATGCTGCCGACGCCGCCACGGGTTCAGTCAGTCCCCAAGTCTATATGGCGGTCCAAGGGATAGTACAACGCGCTACGGACCTGCCGGGCTCGAGCAGCGGCGACGTGAGCCGCTTCTCGACGGCCAGCACCACGCCCTCCTTGGTGCGGATGCCGATCGCGGTCGTGCCCATCTGCGGATCACACACCCAGAGCGGTTAAGTAACGCTATACCAGGCCGCGGCGACTTGTCCAGCAGATAAAGAGCGCACCTTGATGGCCTCGATGGCGTACTCGACCTGGAAGAGGCGGCCCTCCGGCGAGAACGTGTTGACGCCGCGGTCGTACTCGGTGCTGTTGAGGTCGAGAGAAATGCATGGATATCAGCGTCAATACTGAGCGTTACGACCCGGGAAAAGCGGCGGCCGCAAGAGCACGCAATGAGGTTTCATGCGCGCTACGCTGTCGACCGCCGCGCGCGCCACGGCCGCCAGTACGGCCACTCACTTGGTCTGGAACATGGTGCGCTGCTCTTGGTGCTTTCTCGCTTTCTGCTCTTCTCCACGTCGTCTTCCCCCCTTTTCGAGCTTTGGTATCTTGGGCGAGTACCGTGATCGACACGATCAATGAGCTGCGTTATTGTGTCCCGAAGTGAAGCACGTCTTCAAGTCCAGCACAGTACTGTGTTTTGACCTTCTAACTGATAAGGCTTCTTCTGTACATACCAACTTGTGTATTTCTGTAATTATCGTAATCTGGCAGTGCGAAGTGCAGCAATGCGAAAATGGAGTGGTCAACTTCAAGAAGATGGAAGCAATCGATCAATCCACTTGCGCACTGTTTGACGCCGGTCTCGCCTCCATGATGACCCAGCTCGATACACATGCAGCCTGCAAGTAGCAGGCTGCCAGAGGCTCTTTCTTCCGACGAACACGGGGAATCAAGGCGTCCTCTCATTGAGAAGACGCGCGCCGACTTGAATCCTTTCAGCGAGGGCGCGCGTCTGAACAGTCGTGCGGTTATTACGTTGACTTTGACCCTTCGCGGTCATCGCCAGGTGATCGATATTGGAACATCAAGGGATGCAGCCATTTTCGACTTGATTGATGGGGTCCGTTCAGTATCGCCTTTGGACATGCTGCTACTGGCCACTGCCTAATTGATAATTCCAGCGCTGTCGACCAGCGTTCGGACCAACTTGAACGTTGGCGAAGGTCGAAATCGAGCCACCTCCTTCCACGAAGCGGCGCCAACGTCGAATCAGTGTGCGTGCTCGGACCGCGAGCCTGCCTGTCGAGGCAGAAGGGCGGAGTGCGTACTGTACTCTGGGTTCAAAGTGACTTGCCGGAGAAACGCGCACCCAGCAGCACGGTATCCATAGCGACCGTACAAGATACTGTACACAATGTACTCCATTGCGTCCGTCGATCTTAAGCGATCCGCTTTCCATTGCCTCGCTTTATGATCGTTGGATGCATGAATTTGTCGGGTGAGGAATGCAAGCGCGCTAAATTTATCCTTAGAGCTACTGTACTGGTTCGCTGCTGGTCCATGCTCGCGGGCAGGAGAAACGCGTCGCGAGCTACCCCATACAAATCGCAAGACAAACGACTAAAACACCTGTGGCACTCACCACTGCCAAACGTAAAATTCGCATTGTCGTTTCGAGTGGTCCATACTACGCTGGAAGTGTCCCAACCGCCAAATCTACAAGCGCACCTAGAACCCATCCTCCTCAGGATAAATCAGCGCATACAAACACAAGTCAGTCGCGCCAACCTAAACTGCTTTCCCTCTGAATGTACCGTAATTACGACAGTTAGCGGCGCGCATTCCTCTATTCCATTTACCACCCCTACGTTAGCTGTTAGCGTCGGCCTCCACACACTTAGCACCGCCATGGGACTGGACGCGCGGCTGCTGAGCGAGGAGGACGCGGCGGCGGCGCTGCTGCTGCACAAGACGCCGGCGCCGCGGCCGTTCGGCCAGTGGATGCGCGCGACGGTGGCCGAGGACGAGGCGGCGCTCAAGATCCAGAGCTTCCTGCGCGACAAGCTGCGGCTCACGCACGTGTCCTCGCTGCGGCGCACGGCGTCCACGACCTCGTCGTCCTCGCTCTCGGGCGCCGCCTCGCCGAGCGAGGCGGCGGGCGCCGCTCCCCCGACCGAGGACGACGACGGCGCGCACCGGCAGTACGAGCTGCTGCTCTGGCACGGCTCGAGTCTCGGCGACTTGGTGTTCGAGGCGTGCGCCAGGACGGGGTACCCGCGCGTGGTTGGCGCGGACGGCAACGACTCGCTGCCGGGCATGTGGAACGTGCGCGAGGGCGACTTCCTGCTGGCCGTCAACGAGCTGAGCGCCAACGCCAGTGCCACGCCCTTCGACAGCGTCATGCGCATCCTGGACGACGGCGTGCGGCCCGCCGTGCTGCGCTTCCGCCGCCCCTGCGCGCACGAGCTGCCGGACGCCGTGGGGCGAAGAAGGCGGACGCTGTCGCTGGTCCGGATGGAGAAGCAGCAGAGCCGCGCGCGCCTTGAGAAGGCGCTGTGCCACGTGATCTGGCGTGAGGAAGACGGCCCGCTGGGCATCCAGCTCAAGCCCGACGCCGGGCACCCGTACCCGGTCGTGAGCGAGGTGCACGCGACCGGCCTCATCGGCCGCGGCGCGTCCAGACACCGCCTGCGCGTGGGCGACATGCTGCTCACCATCAACCACTACGACGTGCAGCAGCTCGGCTACAAGCGCACGGTGCAGGTCATGCAGTTCGCGCCCAAGCCGCTCGTGCTCACCTTCCGGCGCAGCGCCCCCGTCGACGTGGCCCCGCGCACCTTCGACCTGTGACGGCCGGCGCCCGTGAGCTGCTCGATCCTCCAGTAGACGTCCACCCTGCTATTTATGCGTGCACCCACCCCTGCGTACCCCTGGTAGAGTAATACACCACCGCAATACTGTTAGACGGCATCCGTCACCTCGGCAATTACATAGCGATGCGATCCCGCTGCTCGGAGCGGAGCTGCACGGACCACGGCATGGCATTGGCGCCTTCAAGTTCAACGTGCCACCCCTGATAACAGTCGGAGCGCGTTGATGCTGCCAGCATCTCCAGTCCAACGGATGCCCCCATTGTTCATGCAGTATGGCTAATAGTACTTGCTCGGCGTAATCAGACTGAGCGAATGAGGATCCAACCATGCGTGCTGTGCGAACGATGTTGGAAGATAGTTAAATTAAAAATGCAACCAAATCAGCGGAGGCTCTACCCGATACCTGCCTATGCTAGTTACGCGGCCGGGGACCGGTCGTCGAAGCTGATGAGCACGGCCGTCATGTTGTCCATGGAGCCCTGCTGCTTGGCCTCGTCCAGCAGCTCCTTGCAGATAGCGAGCGACGACTGGCCGGCGCGCAGCCGCAGGTTCACGAACGCGGTCAGCTCCTCGTCGCTGAACACGTCCGAGATGCCGTCGCTGACCAGCATGAGGAAGGCGTTCGAGGCGTCCACGTCGACCGACTCGACGTGCGGCGAGCTCGTGATGAACCGCTTCTCGTCGGCCTGGCCGAGCGCGCGCGTCACCGAGATGGAGCCGGCCACGC
This sequence comes from Phytopythium boreale, assembly GCA_023338115.1. NCBI lineage: Eukaryota > Oomycota > Peronosporomycetes > Pythiales > Pythiaceae > Phytopythium > Phytopythium boreale. The sequence goes on along the minus strand of JAADYG010000058.1, from coordinate 29,558 downwards.
GCTTGTTAAATATGATGCCGTTGAGCGCGCGGATGCGCTTTACCTCGTCCTCGTTCGTGGCCTTGTGGTCCACCGACAGGCGCGTGGTGCAGCCGTTCGAGTACAAGACGGCGCGCGAGTCGCCCACGTTGGCCACGTGGAAGCTCGTGCGGCCGTTGTACTTGCGGATCAGGCACGTGACGGCGGTCGAGCCGCTCGAGCACGACTCGTCGAACTCCTCCAGCTCCTTGTCCAGCATGGAGAAGGCCTCGGCGTAGCAGTGTGCAATGTCCTGGCTCGAGAACACGTCGCTCTCGTGCGCGTCGGCGCAGTCCAGACTGCTCGTGGACGTGTCGGCGCTGTTGCTGCTGCTGCTGCACTCCGACTCGAACCGCTTGGCGCAGAAGCGCTCCTCCAGGACGGCGGCCAGCTTCTGGTGGAAGTGCTTGGCGGCGTACTTGGAGCAGAAGTCCCCGCCGTGGCCGTCGTACACGCCGAAGAACGAGCTCTTGGCCGGGTCGGCGCCGAACGCGCGGAACTGCGGGATGGCGACGCACTCGTCCTCCATGTTCTTGCGGAACTTGCTGTTCTGCGTCGACACGGCCGCGTAGTCGCTCACCACGGGGCTGGCCACGTAGCGGCTCCACTCCTCGGCGCGCTGCGTCTTGACGTGCTGCGCGTTCCGCCTCCGCTCCCGCTGCTCCCACGCCTGCGCCGCCGTCATGTCGTCGTGGGCGGCGGGGTGGTGTTTCCTCCGCGGCGGGCAGGACGGCGACGACCGGGAGAGCGTGGCGGACGACTGCGGGGACGCGGACCGGCGGCGGCGGCCCGAGAGGAACTTGCGCCGGCCGCGCTGCGGGTCGATGATGGCGTCGATGATGCGGTCCATGACGGTGCGCGGCTCCTCTCGCGAGCAGCTCGCGCCCATGTGCGGGGCGCCGTTCCCGGCGGACGACCGGTGGAAAATCGTCGTGGCGGCCGCGCTCCCGGCGCGCGAGCGGGGAGATGCGGGCGGGTGTTTATGGGGGGAGAGAGGAAGGCGAGACGGACGCTTGCCTGCCTACCGCTCGCGATGACGGTTCTGTTCTAACTGGGGATAGCGGCGGCGCCGTCGCAGCGGAGTAATACTACCCGGTACACACACGGCGACCACTTACAACAAACAGTAATGACCGGAGCTGTCGGCCGGTCTTATTTCTTTCCGGCCGCTTATTCGGGAGGGACGTTCACTCCGGCCGCTCACTGGAATTCACAGGGGTAGGGCCGCCTCACAGTTGATTTATTGGTGTGTGAAAAATGACGGAAGCTGAGGGGTAGGGGCTACGTCACGCGGGGAGAAGCTGAAGTTTGAGAGGGCGAAACCGAACAGTTCACTTGGAGCGCGATGGACCACCGAATCAGGAAGGGTTCGCCGCTAGATTAGCGGTGGATTAACTACATGAGGTTGCAAGGGTATTATGTTTGACAGTCAAGTTGATGGAAAAATTAGCAGTGTAGAGGCGTGTGTTGACAGGGATATCGGGAGATGGAGAGTTTCGATACGCGGATGGGACAGTGGGCCGGCTGGTGGATTGCTGTGTATGTCGGGGAAAGCATCTCGCCGGCGGGCGCGCGCCCGTTGCCATGGTTTTTCTCGGCGGCGTGCATCTTCCCAGCGTGGCACCATGATTCCTGAGAGAGACCACTGGTTTCTCACTAATAAGTTACCGTACTGTATTGCCAGTGTTACTGTTGGTACTCCTTGCTACACTGCACAACCGTCGGGGGTCGCCTTCCAGGCGGAAAATTTGCGGGCTCTGCGCGTTGTCCCGCGCGCCGATCGAGCTGCTCGGGATCCCATCCTCCTCACTTGATCTATTACATCACCAGTCGGAACGACAGGGAGCCTGTCGCCGAGCTCTTGCTCGCGCGCGGCGCTCCCTCGCGCTTGCTTGCACTAGATTTATGGGCGGGGCCATCAGTTTACTGCTCGGTAAAACGACGCACAATTCAACTTACCATGTAATACAGTCAGCACGGCACCCACGTGAAGCTGGGACCGGCGGCGGCCCAGGACAACAATGTGAGCGGTGAAAGGCGCGATGGAACCCCGCGTGGTCGCACGTGCGCCCAGCCCCCTACGATGTACTGTATTGCGACTCTTCCCTCTGCATCCCCCAGCTCGAGCAAGCGCCGGAGTGGCACGGGGCGCGGGCCGAGGATGCCGCTGGGTGGATCGCGCAGGCAAGTCGCCGCTGCAACTGGACGGACGGCGCGGCGTATGTCGCCTGCCTGACTCGTCTATTGCCTGGCCACTTGATTTGTCGGCGCGCGCAGACGGAGCGGCGGCGCGTCCCGCGTGCCGCACGACGAAGGATCCGCGCCCTACGCCTGCAAACTTCAGTTTTGCGCATCTCCGTGAGGCGAGCTCTTGTCGACGCCAGGGCGGCTTTTGCGGCCCGCGTCATCCCCGCAGTTTTCCAATCAGGTGGAGGCAATCAACGGCCAGAGCTGTCGGCTCCCCTCCTTTGTCTAAAGGCCGCCGCAACTTGTCAAACCAGCAGTTGAAAATGAATGAACACCTTTGTACCAATCGTTTAACGAAGTCTGGTGGTGTGAGCTGTAAGGCGGCGTTTGACGCGAATCGAGGGGCACCCATCCGGTAAGATAGCGAAGAGAATGCATTGCGATCGGCGAGGCCGCGGCCGCATAGATAAGATGCTTCGGCGACCGCCGACGGCATGAAGGGACCGCGGCGACGCCATCGGTGCGGCGTATAATACAGTAGCGAATCAACCGCTGATCCCGGGCGCACAACTGTCACAAGGCCACCCACCACGAACGCGCATTGCTGATCGACGATTGACGGCCGCGAGGCCCGTGGCTGGCCAGGATTCCTGGCAGGAAGAGATCATCCTGGCGTCGACATGAGCCCAGCTGGCCGTGCAATCTTTCCAGTGGCCATCAGACGCGGCCAGGCGGGCCGCGCCGTCCATAGCCAGCGTGAGTCAAGCCGCGACGACAAAGGGAAGGAATCAACCCGTCACATCAGTCGCCGCCAGCGCCCCAAGCAGAAAAAGCGAGGCGAAAAGGGGCACGTTTTTCGCATATCAAACAATAGCGAAAGTGTGCACGTAGTTTCAAAACAATTACAAATCCAAGTGTGATGCTTACGTTGCTGAAACTCTCAAAGCGAACTTAACTCGGCCGTTCAGTTGCGCTAGAACGTATAGAGCCGTGCAGCCTCCCTCTCGCAAGCTCCATACAGATCACAAGATAGTCGTGGTGGCATACGTATGCAGAAAATAACCTTTGGTATTGAATACATGTAACACACTGATGTTGAAGGTTCTACGTTTAAAAACCCCGACAAATCATACATGTGATTCGACGCCCGCGTCACCGCGGTGCCCAACAGCGAAGACGCAGAACCACCGCGGGAACAAACAAGGAGAAAGGCGCTCGCTCGGCTATTACGTAGTCACCAACCTCCGACACCTCCGACGCCGCGCCTTCCCCGCTTCATCTACTACAGAAAGACCAACGACGAGCATGGACGTACTGGGCAAGATCGTGGGGGGCACCGGCTGCGCCGTGGACGGCACCGTGGCGGCGCAGAACCCGCTCTCGCGCGCGCTGGACAGCGTGCTGCAGTCCCAGGCGCGCGGGGCGGGCCCGGCGCGGGCGCAGGGCCGCGGGCCGGCGCTGCAGCCGGGCTACGCGAACGACCTGGCGGCGCAGATGCAGCGCCAGCACTTCGCACAGGCGGCGGACGCGCAGTTCCTGCAGGGGTTCGAGCAGCAGGCGATGCAGCGCTCGCAGATGGAGGCGGTGTTCCGCGCGGGCGAGGCGCAGCAGGCCATGGCGCGGCCGCACCACGCCGCCATGGAGGCCGCGTTCCAGGACGCCAAGATGCCGCCGCAGCAGTTCCGAGGCATGCCGCCGCCGCACGCGCACGGGCCGCAGCACATGATGATGATGCAGCGGCCGCAGCCGCAGGCGCACGAGGCCTGGGTCGAGGACTTCCGCGGCGCCAACCCCATGGACAACGCGTGGCAGACGGCGGGCAAGACCCCGCACGAGGCCGCGTGGGAGCAGGCCAAGACGCCCGTGCCCCACATGTACCGGCCGCAGGAGGCGGGGCCGCAGCAGTTTGCCCAGGCGGCGGAGCAGCCAGCGCAGGCGGCGGCCAAGAACGTCGAGGCGCAGCAGGTGTCGGCCGACATGGCGCGCGCCATGAGCCAGAACCCAGACCCCAAATGGCAGAACAGCGAGTTCCTCCAGTTCATGAACCAGGTGAGCTCGGGTGAGGTCGAGCTCGACGAGGAGAAGAACCAGGTGAACGTGGCGGACGGCGTCAAGATGGAGGGTGCCCTCGAGGGCGCGTGGGGAGACGCGTCCTCCCCGGACGTGCGCGTCAACCGCGACTTGTACGAGTCCACGTGGAAGAGCAGCGCGGACACGATGGAGAGCGCCTTCGCTGACGCGTCCGGCGCCAGCGCGCAGTCCGGACTCGACGCCGCGTGGGAGGCCGAGAGCAAGGCGGCGGCGCCGGCGATGGGGAACGCGCTGGATGGCGCGTGGAGCGACTCGCGCACCGAGGAAGAAAAGACCATGGAGGGCGCCTGGGCTGGGGAAGAGAACCTGGTGCGTAGCCACGTGATTGTTTGTTCATTGTGTGGATGCGCGCCATGACGCTGATCGTTGTGTGGTGGTTGAGCAGGAACAACTCTGGGAGAAGGCCATGGCGGAGGCGCAGACGACCGACCCGTTCGAAGATGCGTGGGACAACGCTACTTCAAGCGAGTACGTGTACAAGTCGGAGAATCCGTTCCTGGACGCATCCGAGAACTACCAGAAGGGCGTCGAGTTCTTCAAGTCGGGCCACCTGGACGACGCCATCCTCGCGTTTGAGGCTGAAGTGCAGCAGCACCCCGAAAACAGCGAGGCGTGGCGGATGCTCGGCGAGTGCCACGCGGAGAACGACGAAGACAAGAGCGCGATCGTGTGCCTGGAACGCGCCGTGGAGGAGGACCCGTACAACCTGAGCGCGCTGCTTGCGCTTGGCGTGAGCAACGTGAACGAGTTGAACCCGCAGGGCGCGCTCAAGACGCTCAAGGCGTGGGTGCAGCACAACCCCAAGTTCCACGGCCTGGAGATCCACGTCGACGAGTACAGCGACGGCTCGCTGATGGACGAGGTGATGCAGCTCATGCTGCAGGCGCGCGCGCACGATCCGAGCGACTCGGACGTGCAGGTCGTGCTCGGCGTGCTCTACAACGTGTCCAAGGACTACGACGCTGCCGTGAATAGTTTCAAGACGGCTACCAACGACCGGCCAGACGAGTACGCGCTGTGGAACAAGATCGGCGCCACGCTCGCCAACTCGTCCCGCTCCTCGGAGGCGATCCCGTCCTACCACCGGTAAGGACATGCTGCAGGCTTCGATATGCATGTGAAAGTGCTCACGTTGTCTGTTTCTGTAGGGCGCTGGAGCTCAAGCCCCGCTACGCGCGCGGCTGGCTGAACCTGGGCATCAGCCACGCGAACCTGGGCAACTACGAAGAGGCCACCAAGTGCTACCTGCAGGCGCTGAGCCTGAACAGCCGCGCTGAGCACATCTGGAGCTATTTAAGAATCTGCTTCACGTGCATGGAGCGCTTCGACCTCGTCAAGATGGCCGACACGCGGGACGTGAACGTGTTCCGCGACGAGTTCAAGCTGATCGACCTCTGAGCCGCCGCCGCGACTGCCACCGCTGTATGCTGTATGGGCGCGGCCACACGATGGTCAAGTGCGCGTAGATGGTAACCCCTGAACGAGTTAGCTCCTTGTTGGTTGGATGACTGTGTTGCTGCTGGTGCTGGATGATTGTGGCTTCGAGATGTGACAGGTGGCAGGCGCGGCTTCTTCGGTATCTTGCATCTGGTTACGAGGCGCGACCCTCCGCTGCCGCCTCTTCCTGCCTCCGAGTCAAGCGTCCGCCTCTTCAGCCACGGGGTCAATTCGCATTTAGACCAGCTCTTTCGTTGGTGAACGCTGCAAATCATGCCGACGGCACCCGTGGAGGACTCGTTCGAGCGCCTGCGCGCGCTGGAGAAGAAGCGCTTCGACACGGAGCGCATGGGCCGCATCCCCGTCATGGACGCCGAGACGCTGCGCGAGCTGTGCCTCGAGAACGAGGGCTACGAGACGCCCGAGCTCAACGACAGCCTGTACGCGCACTTCCGCGGCTTCCAGAAGATCGAGGGCTGGCGCCATACTACAACCTCAAGGCGCTGTGGCTCGAGTCCAACGGGCTCTCGCGCATCGAGGGCCTCGCGCCTCTCGTGCACCTGCGGTGTCTCTACCTGAGCAAGAACCTTATCTCGACCGTCGAGAACCTGGAGGCGCTGCGCGCGCTCAACACGCTGGGCTTGAGCGAGAACCGCCTCACGACGCTCAGCGGACTGGCGCAGCTGCCCAACCTTGCGTCTCTCAACGTTTCCCGCAACCAACTGTTGAGCGCGAGCGACTTGCGGGAGCTCGAGGGGTGCGCAGAGCTCAACAACCTCGACATCAGCCACAACCAGATCGACGACAACCAAGACGAGGGCGACGAGTCGGTGCTGACGGTGCTCACGCGAGTCCCGCAGCTCAAGGCGCTCCGCATCACGGGCAGCCCGGTGGTCTCGCGCACCAAGCATTTCCGCAAGGCGTTCATCTCGGCCATGCCGCTGTTGGCGTTCCTGGACCGACCCATCTTCCCCATCGAGCGGGCCGGCGTGGCGGCGTGGAAGGAGGGCGGCAACGACGCCGAGCTGCGAGCCAAGCGCGCGTTCGTCGAGAAGGAAAACGACGAGCGCAAGCGGACGCTGCACGAGTTCCGCGAGTGGCAGGCGCAGGTGCGTGAGTGCCGGCTGCTTGAGATCGAGCAGGAGAAGGCGAGGAAGCAGGAGGAAGCGTCCCCGGTTGAAGGCGATGAGAACGCTCTGCACGGCGCTCAGGTGACCGACTGCGAGGTAGAGCTGCACGGCTTCCAGGGCATCACCAAGGACGAGTATCTCCAGCTGGACGCCACCGAGCGCGCCAAATGGGACGAGCGCATTCGCCAGGCGCACGCCGACTCGGTCAAGGACAGGTACGAGGCGCTGGGCGACGGCGTCACGCGGCTCGGCGCCAAGTTCTGGGCGGAGAACGCGCCAATCGAGAAACCAGCAGAGCATTCATCCGGACCTGAACTCGTCGCTGTCCCCGCCACCACGGCTCAGGACCCTGGCACGTCCAAGAAGGTGGGTCGACCGGACGAAGGAGAGGAAGGAGCGGAGAGCCGGCAGAGCGATCACGACAGCAACGGCGGCGGCGACGCGAACGGCGAGACGGATAGGGAGCATCCGGTTCCCAGTCCGCCCCCTCACGATGTCGCGACCGCGACCTCTGTAGCGAGTTCCACAGCCCACGCGTCCGAAAGTGGTGAGACCGCTGACGTCCCGCACCAGTGTGGCACTCCCGAAGAGCGCGCTGCTCGTTGCAGTACTACCGTCAACACTGCTGACCCGCCACGCGTGCCTTCTTCCTGTTCGCCGGAGGAGTCGATCCCATCCCGCGATGAGGCGACCACTGGTCCATCTCTGCTTCCTCCGCCGGCACCGATCTCGGGTAGTAACAGACCAGAGCAGCGGCAACAGCCAGCGACCGAGCCGGCCGACGCGGCGGCGGCGGCGGCGGTAGAGCCGCTGCCGACAGTCCCAGCGCGCGGCCGCAGCAACGTCTTCCCCGGCCCCAAGGGGACGGAGCCGCGCGAGACTTGGGCGCAGCTCCAGCGGCGCGTGTGCGAAGCGCCGTGCCCCGTGCGCCCGCCCTCGCTCCCGTCCGTTTTCGCGGTGCGTTGTCCTGGATGCTGCCCGTCTTGCTTGCAGTTGGATCTTTCGCTGTCGCAGATACGTGTAAAAGGGGCTAACGGCGGCGTCAATCGTGTTCCTGTACAGGACGAGCACAGCGACGACCACGACGGCGAGGACAGCACCCGTGGAGGCGCTACGGGCTTCCCCGAACGCGCGCTCACGCGGGCCGAGATCCTGCGCGAGCTGCGCGGTGGCGGCGGCGGCGATAAGGAAGCCGCGGCGGCTCCTCCGCCTGCTCCATTGTCGGTGGCGGCAGCTTCAAGCGCAGCGTCGCCCTATACAAACGTCAGTGACTTGGACTGAGCCGACAGGGCGGTGGGTGGTGCCGTCCGGAGTTATCCTTCCATTTTTAGCCAATGAACGCGCGTTCTGATTTAAATTGCGACACGGGATTGGACAAAAGTGTGTAGGGTGCCGAGCCGGGACAGGGGGTGGAATAACACCTGCGACATGCGCCGTCGTGTTGAGGCGAGCGCGGGCTCCCTATCCCGACTCTCTTGCTTTCACTATGAGGTGGGTGTGTCACCCACGTACCGTACCCCGCAGATCTTTCGTACGGCTAAACCGTCCACCTGTTGACGGAAAAAAATGCCAAGTGCGACCGACAACAACACTCCACACAACGCAAGTCCACAAAACCCTCCAGCCGCCGCACTTTCTCGTTGCTTATTTGCCTTTCGCGCCAGTTCCGGAAAGTGCGCAACCCGCGATTCTTCCGCGCAACCGCCGCATCCGCCGCGCTCACTGGGCTTTAGTATCGGAGAAAGGGCGGCACGCAGCACGACACCGACTGCCCCATTGCTGCTGCTGCTACGTGTACTGCGTTGACGACCGATCCGTGCGCGAAGGAGTGAAGGATGCTGGCGCTGCTCTTCTGGCTGGCGGTGGCGGGCGCGTTGCTCGCGGCGACGTTCGCGCTGGTGGGCGACGTGCTGCTGTCGGCGCTGCTGCGTCTGGCCGCGCCCGGGTACGTGGGCGACAAGTTCTCCGTGGCGTGGTCGCTGCGCGCGGGCTCGCTGGAGATGCGCGACCTGGTGGTATCTAAGGCCAAGCTGCCGGCGCTCGAGCCGCTGGTCGGGTTGCCCATGGACCTGGACCGGTTCGAGATGAAGCAGTTCCTGTTCGTGCTCCCGGCGGTCGACCGGTTGATGTCGAAGACGCCCATGGAGTCGACGGTGCAGATCTCCGGCTTGCGGGTCGCCGTGAGTCTCAACTCGCCCGAGAAGTGGATGTGGTCCAACGAGGAGAACGCGGAGCGCTGCCGGCAAGCCATCGAGGACGCCGCCAAAGCCCGAGTGCAGTGCGTGCAGGACTGGACCGCAGGCGTCATGCAGAAGCTGAAGGAGCTCGCCGCGCTGCGTAAAGCGAGCAGCGACGCAAAGAAGAAGCAGATCAAGACGAAGCACGAGAAGCCCGCAGCGGCCCAGCCCGCGGTCTGGCACAAGCTGGTGGACGAGGTGATTGACTCGTTCTCGATCGTCGTGCGGTCGTTTTCGCTGACGATTCGCGACGAAGACTCTGGAGCCGGCATGGGCATTGCGCTCGAGGAGTTCGAGATTGGGCGCAGTGCCGCTGACGGAGAACGCCGCAAGCGACTCATTCGGCTCCAGGAGTTTATGGTGTTCCTCAACGCCAAGCCTGGAGGAAGCGCCGACGTCTGCTACCTGGTCTCGCCGCTGTCGATGGAGATTGGACTCTTCATGCCGTACGTTTGCCAGGGTTTGCTGGCTGGCACCGGCAATGAGCGCGCGCTGAAGCTTGAGATCACGTTCACCGATTCCAGCGAGGTGTCCCTCCAGTTGCGCCCCGTTCAAATCAAGGCGCTGTTGGGCATGCTCCGCGTCATCAGCCAGTATTACGATTGGCAGGCGCACGCCAAGATTGCCGACGAGGATACCTGCGTCGAGCTGACCCCCGAAGAGGCGGAGGAGTACCTCTCGCTGTACTGTCCCCAGTGGAAGTTTGACAACGAGACGGGCTTCCTCATGCGCATCTATAAGAACTGGAAGTTCAAGGAAGAGCTTTCGGTGCGACGTGCGCGCCTGGAAGGGCTGGAATCGAAAGTCCTCGCGTCTCGATTGCTGTATCTGCGATCGTTGTCGCTCGAGTGGGAGATCCCCGAAACCGGAACGCCGCTGCCGTACACAAGCGATGATGTTCGGCAAAGAGGAGCACTGCGCCGTTTTGTCAACAACCCGGTTGACAAGTACTTCAAGGAGATGCCGGAGGTGGAGCCCATGTTCCACCGGTTCGAGATAGGCATCGCGGTGGCGAAGATGGAAGTGTCGCTGCTTGCCGACAACGAGAAGCCAGTTCTCTCGTTTTTTGTGAACGAGTTCGCCTTGGACGTTGGCTGCGCTCTCTCAAAGGTGGAGAAAGACGAGAAGTCGCTGGTTGTTGGGCTGGAAATCGTCCGGTTCGGGCTGCTAGACAAGCGCAATGGGTGCTCGAACGTCTTCCATCAGCTCTTGGACAAGAACCCGGGAACGCAGCCGATGATGCGCGTGCATTTGCTTCAGCACGGCGACGGCTTGTTGAACGTGTCCGTCGCACTCAGCGATTTCACAATGCTGCTGGTATTTGACCCGCTGATGGCGATGATGCACACGTTCCTCCCAGCTCTGGACGAAGACGAAGTGACGCAGATGCGCTTCCTCGCATGTGAGCCGGCCGATCCGAGCAAGTCGCCCGAGTTGCGGGACGAAGCGACGCCGTTGTACATTGAAGACTTGCCCCAGGAGTATTCTCCGCTGCTGCTGGGTGGCTCACCGATGACGTGCAAGATCAAGATGAAAGGGTGCGAGTTCTGCTTGCTCGGAGATTCCTCCACACTTAAGTCGCACGTGCTTGCGTTCACGTCGGACATTCAGCTGGAGATCGTTAGCTCGGCGCACCACGAAGCCATCGAGATGGAGCTCGTCGACGTCGCGCTGGTTCCGTGCACCGTGATCCTTCGCGAAGACGGTATTGAGCTGGACATTGGCGACGTACGCAGCATCTTGGAGCTCGAGGGCGAGGGAGTGGACTTGGCGCTCGGATATCGTCTAACCGTCGGCAATCCCAAATCGACGTCGAGAGGTTTGTCCGAAGAATCCAAGTCGGAGACGACCAAGAAACCGGCCGCGAATCTTTGGGGAGTTGCACGGAGCGCTGTGTCGAAGAAGCAGATTGTCGAAGTTGAGCACCCTGACGTTGAGAAGGCAGAGGAATCCGCGGCTCTTACGAGCCGGAAGGACCGTACCAAGGTTGGCGCACGGCGAAAGCTGTCGATGCAAATGTCGGACTTCGCACTGAACCTCTCTCCGAATGACCTGGGCGTTCTTCTGAGCATTGGCGGCTCGTTGACCGAGTCGATGCAAGAGGACGTGCACGTTGTGCGCGAGCGCAATGAGCGAGCTGAGAGGATCGAGAAGGCGCGCCGCGACTTGGAGGAAAGACGCTATCTGGCGAAGCTGAAGGATGAGTTCAAGCTGCGCGATGTCGACGGTGGTGGAAGCTTGGATGCAACCGAGATCGCAGACCTTCTCAAGAGCGCGACCAACTGCAACAACCTGACGAAAGACGAGTTCGATGCCACCGTGCAGGAATTTCTCTACATCGTCGACAGCGACGGAAGCGGCGACGTGTCGATGGAAGAGTTCGAGAGCGCCCTACGCCGCGACAAGGTGTTGTACTCCCGACTTCATCGCGGTGTTGTCTCCATTACGGGCCAAGAGTACGTCGACCCGTCGATGGAGCGAAACCGTGTCCCGTACCTGAGTGGTGACCAGGCTGGTTCAGTTGCCAACTCGATCGAACTTGCTGCCTTCTGGAAGCGTTACGAGGAACAGATTGGCGCTACGAGGACGTCGCTGAGCGGAATGCCTGTCTCGGTGGTGCAGAAGAAGATGGTGCGGACGTTCAGGAACTACGAGTACGCGCAGGAGGCGTGGTACCGACTTGTTAACCCGAGCTTGGTGAAACCGGGAGATCAGAGTGCGTGGGTGCTGACCAAGGAGATGGACATGGGAAGCCGCGGCGACACGATCGATCAGCTTCTTTCGAGCCTTGGTGATGATACCCGACCTGCTGCACCTGTTCACCGTGGACCGGCGACGAAAATGCGCATGTATGTGCAAACTGTCGTCTCGACCTCGTTTGGTGGCTTCTATCTCCGCCTGATCGACGACATGCTCCCGAGAGGCGTCCCAGCAATCGAGATCTCGCTGGAGGAGCTGGTTATCTACGGCAACTTCTCGATCTGGGAAGGTGGTGCTTCCGTTGTCGGAGGAGCAGACTTCCAACCTCAGCGCCGATCCAAGAACAATTGCGGCGTTGGCAAGATCAGCTTCGACGTGTACGGTAACTACTACAACATGAAGGCGCGCCAGGTGGAGCCGTTCATGGAGTACTACCAGGGCATTCTGGACCTGAAGAAGGACCCCGAGTCGCAGCTCGACATCATTTACTCGTCGGACCGGTACATGCAGCTGAACGTCACGTCCGCGTTCATGGAGGTGCTCAACGCCAACGTGAACAGTTTCTCGAAGGTGGAAAAGGTGTCGGAGCGAGTTCGTCCGCACATCCGAGAGGAGGACGGTCTGTTCTGGATGCTGAACGAGTCGGGCGTCAATGTGAAGTACTTCTTGGTGGCGAAGAAGAAGGAGAAGACGCGTACGAAGGAGGAGATCGTCACGGCCGTGTCAGCTGTTGCGTCAGGACAAGCTCACGCGTGCAAGCTTCTCAACGTGAGCGAAGAGTTGAAAGACTTCGAGCAGCAGAGTTTGAAGGAGAAGCAACTGCGAGCTGCATTCCGAACTGCTGACGCCGACGGCAGTGGGGAACTCGATGCGAAGGAGGTCCGCACTGTGCTCCGCGAGGTGTATGCTGAAGAAGAACGCCAGCAACGAAGCGGCGGCTCTTCTTTATACAGACGAAGCGACAGCGTGATCCAGAGTGAGCAGGATCTTGACCGGATGGTCGAGGACTTCATCGCTCTCGCAGACACTGACAACTCGGGCCTCGTCTCGTGGGACGAGTTCAAGGTCGCTATCTCGAAGTCGCGCGCCGCTGTCGATCGGTTCATCAGTTTGGAAATCGAGGGTTTCGAGGCGATCGACAACATCCCCCTCTCATCGATCGGACAGACGCAGGTGTATGAGCTGGTCCCGCTATTCGAGGATGTGGAAGCGGAGAAGTCGATCGCTGCCTTGTACGAGGAAGGCATCGGGCTGCTGACGAAGATCGAGAAGCCCACACGCCACGAGCTGCACCGCGCGTACGCGTGCTTGCGCCGTGTGAAGGAGATGGACTCGTACTACGAGTGGATCGACTCGTACTACGCCGAGTGTCTGCGCAAATATTTGCCGGTTCTTCTTGCCGTCCACATTTTCGTTGACGGGTCGTACGGCCTGCAAGTGAAGGTGTCGGGAGCCGAATTCATCCGCAACGGCACCGCGAAGAACACGGAGTGTCTGCTTCTCGACGACAAGGGAGAGGTCGCGTGGCAGAATCCACCGCAGCAAAGCGGTGAGCGCTTCTATGTGCTGCCAGCCTACGGGTCGATTTGCATTCCTCTGGACCTCGTCGACTCGGGCTCCTTCGCCATTCGACAGATCGGCGAGAAGGACTGGAGCAACTTCTTGCCGCTGTCAGTCGCGGAGCAGCGCCTGTACAAGAGATGGACGCGCTACGAGCAGCTTGAAGCGCAGAAGGTTCAGCGAGGCGACACCAAGAGCTCGACGTCGACGGCCAAGACAGTCGAAGAGAAGATGGGCTCGGACGTGTTGCTGCCGGATATCACGAACCGCGTTTCACCGGGATCGGAGATCGTCTACCCTTCGATAAGCTGCATCGACAATCAGCCGACGTCAGTCGTCGAGAAGATCTCGGTCAACGACCCGGCGCTTGGGACGTGGTCGCTGGTGATTCAGCCGCAGCTCATCCTGAACAACGTGTTGCCATGTGCCATTGAGTACGCGATCGTGCAGGCGGACGACTGCCCCCGTGACACATTGGACAACAAGGGTGAGTTCCGAGGCATTCCGAGCACGCCGTCCTCGAAAAAGTCGAAGACTCCCAAGACTCCGACCGGTGCGGTTGACTACTTCGAGTATGTCAACGAGGTCAACTCGCGCAAGATGTTCGTGGAGAGTGGCAAGTCTATCCAAGTGTTTGGACTTGATCTCTCTCGACCGGCCCTCATGAAGATCCGGCTCTGCGCGAGCGAGTCGGACCGCTGTCCTACCTGGAGCGCTCCGTTCACTATTCATCTGGATCATGACCGGGACGCGTTCAGCACGGAAGCGTTCGAGCTGCGCTTCACTGATGGGCCGGGGTGCATCGTTCAACCGAAGTGGGAGGCAAATGCTGCGCGCACCGTGGTGTTTTACGCTCCATACTGGATTCAAAACCGCAGCGGCCTTGACCTCCGGTTCAAGGTGCCGAAGGGGTACATGTGCTCTGTCGAGGAGCACCGCACGTACTTCCCGTTCTCTCGCGACGTGCCAATCATGGCGGTGGCTCCTTTGGACAAGGCGCTGATCAGTGTGAAGCCGTACCAGGAGACGCCGAGCGCGTTTGAAGCCGAGTTGCCGCGGACGACGAAGCACAAGAAGTATCTGCCGAACTTTGACAAGCTGAGCTGGACAGAGCTGCAAGACATGGCGAGCGTTGGTACGAAGGGCGAACTTCGACAAGGCAGCGGTGAGTCGTCATTCGTGCTGTCGTTTGAGGTCCGTGCTGCGCCAGGGCAGTTCTTCCGGTCGAAGATTTTGGTGATCTCGCCGCGCTACGTTGTCACGAGTCGCGTCCCTCGCCCATTCCAAGTGACACCAATGCTTTTGGACAAGAAGGGCTACCGCAGCAAAAGTCGTATTGAAGATCATGCGAACTGCTCGCTAAAGCACGATGAATCAGTCATCATTTACCGGTTGGTTGGTTCGGAGAAGTACGTCGCGGGAATTCGGCTGCGCGATCTGGTTCGTGATGAAACATTGAAGACCGTTGGAGAGTGGAGCCCCACGATCCCGCTGTTCAAGCTGTCGAGTCAACTCAGCGAGCCGAACGTGACCAGCAACCTTGTGGAGGACACAGACGTGTGGACGCGCGACCATTTGGGCGACGGGCCAATCTACGGCGTGTCTGTCCAAGCTCTGGAGGAGATCGTCTACGCCGAGGTGAAGGATATTTCGACGACCCCGCGTTACCGGATCGAGAACCGGTCGACGAAGCATTCGTTCCGCTACGTGCAGTACGGCATCAAGGGAGTCGAAGAGATCACCATCGGCCCGTTGGAGTCGCACTCGTACGCCTGGGATGATCCGAAGGCGGATCTCCGGCTGAAGGTGACGCCGATGCTCTGGAAGGTGCCGACTGTGGTCGATTTCATGCAGATTGGCGAAGTGGGCGGGCTCACGCCGACGAATGTCCACGCGGAAGTGTACATCGATGGTCCAACCCGCGTGTTTGCGCTTGGCGATACGAAGTGCTACGCAGATGTGCGCCAGCGCGCGTTCCTGAACGATTGGCTGACCAACACGCTGGTTGACGTGGTGCTTCACGGAGTGGGCATCACTCTTGTGGATGCCGAGCCGCAGGAGATTCTGAACATCACGATGGAGAACATTCGGTTCAACTCCGTCCATGGCTCGCGCACGTGCGTGTTCTCCGTTCACCACGTTCAGCTCGATGATATGACGCCGAACTCGGCGTATCCAGTGGTCTTGGCGCCCACGGACAGCGGATTCAACAGCGACAAGCGCGAGGGCTGGCTTCCGGAAGACGGCGAGTGGCCGTTCCTCCGCTTGAGCATCGACTCGTCGCCCCAGACTGGCATTACTCTTCTGAACGAGTTCGACCTGGAGCTGCACTCGCTCGCTGTCAAGTTGAATCTGGAGTACGTGATCGGCCTTGGCAACCTGCTGTTCCAGTTCATTCCTGCCAGCGACGACGATACTGTCACGCAGCAAGGTATTGACGCGAAGACCAAGATGCTGACAGCAGAGCTGCCCACGCCCGATCCTGCCGCGTCGGCTGGAATGCTGCTCTACTTCAAGCGGTGGCGCATGAGCGAGTTCGAGTTCGACCTGGTGTTTGACTCGGTCCAAGAAGACAAGGGCGAGGGTATCTCGGCATTCCTCGGCCCGACGCTCGGCAGCGTCGTGGGTGGCATTGCCCACGTTACGCCTCACTTCAGCTTCGCTGAGATCACGTACACGAACCGCTTCTTCTACGAGTACGACTTGATCTACGACGTCGTTCTCAAGGTCGTGTACTCGGTCGTCGGCCAGTGGTACAAGATTGTGGGCAGCGTCGAGCTGCTGGGAGACCCGATCGGTCTTGCGACGGACATTGTCGACGGCTTCGCGTTGGCGGCTCGCCAACTGAAGCGCGACGTGCGCGGCAAGAGCCGACGCAAGGGCGAGAGCGCGTTGACGGTCGTGCAGACGGTCTTTGGCGCGCCGCTGCTGTCGATCAGTAAGGTCTCGAACGGTCTGGGTGACGTCGTGAAGAAGGCTGTCGATTTCAAGAGCCAGGAAGATCCGAACCAGCCGCGTCACGTCCCCGAAGGCATCGTCCAGGGAGGAGCGGTGTTCACCAAGAGTCTAGCGTACGGAGTCGTTGGATTCGTGAAGGAGCCTGTCCGCGGAGCGAAGCGTGCTGGTGTCAAGGGCTTCGCGAAGGGTATCGGGCGAGGCACGATGCAGCTGGTCGCGTCTCCAGTCGTTGGCACGCTCGGCGCGGTGGAGAAGCTGTCGCAGTCTGTGCACAACACGACGCATTTGCTCGACGAGAAGCACTTTGAGGGGACTCGTCGCCCGCCGCGGAATCTGACGGGGAACCCGCTGAAGCAGCTGACGGACTCGAATATCATCACGGAAGTGGAGGTGCACTGTCTCCGTATTGAAGGACTGCCGGAGAACTCGAGCCCCAAGGTGGTGGTGCGGACGTACACGCAGACGGAGGGCGGCCCCGCGACGGACGTGAAGGAGTTCAAGACGACGACGAAGCGCCACACTGGCTCGCCCAAGTTCGACGAGTCGTGGCTCATCAGCGTCTCGTCGCTGGACACGTTCATCGAGGTGAACGTGTACCACAAGCGCAAGCCGATGCCGAAGAAGCGCCTCGGCTACGTGCGCTTCTCGCTCGACGACATTTACCGCGAGTTCGATGCGGTGCCGGCGAAGCTGCTGTCGGACACGAACGCCAAGCTGCGGTTGAAGCGGCGGAAGCGCGTCCGGGGCAGCATCCTGAGCGAGTTGGCCACGGCCAGCTCGCATTCGATCGCGGTGCGCGACGATTCCTGGCGGCAGCGGCTCAGTCGACCGAAGACTGGCAGCTCGCTGGCGGCCGACGACCTGGTGGACGAGGACGACGACTTCGACGACTACGAGGCGGACGCGGACCTGCTGCTGTCGCAGCCCGTCGAGACGGGCGAGACGTTCCCGCCCAAGCCCGTGGCGCTGGAGCTTCTCGACTGCGAGACGGCCGCCAAGGTGTACCTGAGCATCCGCTACGTGAACGACATGCGGCGCTACGCCTAGTGCGTGGAGGGTGGAACCAGTTGAAGCGGTCGAGTGACTAGTCGTTCTTGCGAGGGCGGAAGGAACCGTGCGTATTCGCTAATTTGATAGTAATGCATGGTACATTACCTTGGAATTTCTTTGAGTTGTTATTGCTGTGGTTGCGAAGAGCAACACTTGACCACCGGGAAAAAAAGGATGGCGGCGCGCGCGACGTCGACAGCCAGGACGGTGGCGCACGGCGCGCTGCAGCGGTGCGTCCGCGTCTTGTATATAGGGCGAGTATGACCTCTAGCCTGCTGACCGGCCTACTCTCCCGCGTGTGTGCAGCCTGCCGTACGTGTACACGGCGTCCGAGATCCAGGAAATGAAGTTCTGGCGCGCCACCGTGCGCGAGAGCAACCGCATCGCCGACCCCGTCAAGCGTGCGCGCAACCAGACGTCGCGACTCATCAACCTGCAGCTGACCAAGCTCTCGTCCGTCACGCGCAAGGCCTCGCTGCAGTTCCCCGCGCTGCGCCAGCTGCAGCCCTTCGAGCGGGTGCGTCGTGCCTTTCATTCATTCGCGGGTGAAGTGGTTGGTTCATGACGCGAGGCTCGACGCTGACGGTTCTCAAACGACAGGACGTGGTGCTGCTGACACTGGGCGAGGGCGCGTACGAGACGCACGTGCAGCGGCTGCGGCGTGTGTACGCGGCGCTGCACAACGCCGGCAAGCGGCACGAGCGCGAGTGCCAGGACGCGCGCACCAAGCAGGAGGCGGCCGACTGCGGCCTGCGCTGCATCGAGGTGCGCGACCGTCGGAAAGAGGGGTCCAACTGCCAGGCGCGGGGGCGCTCACTGCACTATGTCATGTGTGTCGTGGCGCTGTCTGATGGAATCGCAGGAGCTGCAGCAGATCGTGGAGGACCACGCGCAGACGCTGCGCGAGACCACCGACATGGTCAAGGTGGGCAGCCACTGGACTGGCGACTGCGCTGGACGGTGGACTGACGGTGGTGGACGTGTCGTAGGTGCTGCGCGGACTGCCCCACGTCGACCTGGAGAAGCCCATCTTCGCGTTTGTTGGCGCCCCCAACGTCGGTGCGTGCAGCATGCGATGCGTGGAAAGGTGCCGTTCGTCGTCCATCCCTCACCGCTGTGTCTGCCACGGGATCAGGCAAATCGTCGCTCGTTCGCGCGATTTCGACCGCGTCGCCCGAGGTGAAAAGAGGACTCAATGCAAGATCTGACGCCGCCCGCCCTCGGACTGAACGGTATCAATCGTGTCCTTGTTGCTGTCAGGTGGCCAACTATCCGTTCACGACGCGCGGGATCACCATGGGCCACATCTACGTGGAGGGCGTCACCTACCAGGTGAGAACCGATGCGCCAAGGCGGCGCTCTCAACGCAGCTATTCTTAATGGTGTCGGGTATGAACTGCGTGCCTAGATCGCGGACACTCCCGGCCTGCTGTACCGCCCGGACGTGCACCGCAACGCCATCGAGAAGCTGGCGCTGTCCATGATGGAGAAGACGCAAGCGGTGCGTGTCCCTTTGTACATGTGTTTAATGGTGTTGTCGCTCTATTGAGCGCTCTCCATCGATCCTAACCACGCTGTGACGCAACCAACAGGCCATCGGCTTTGTATTCGACCCGACCGGCCAGTCGGGGACATCGGTGCTGGACCAGCTCTCGCTCCGCGAGGAGCTGCACGAGCGCGTCACCCGGACGCGGACGGACTGCCAGTGGTTCGACATCGTCTCCAAGATCGACCAGCCCGCGGCGGACATCGAGTCGATCAGCAGCCGGTGCGTGTAGATCAGATCAGATCGCCTTGGCCGCTGTCGAGAGTCGAGGCTCATCTTGCTGTCTGTTGCCGGTGTTTTGCAGGTTACCCGACGCGCCGCACTTCCTGGTCTCCTCCCAGACGAACCAGGGCCTCGTGGAGCTCGGCGCCGCCATCCGCGAGTCGCTCGTGGCGCAACGCCCACCAGAGAGCGTCGACGGCGACGACGACGACGACGACCATGGCTCCATGCAGTAGGACGACGCGAGTGGGTACACGCCAAATATACTGACGCGACGCATTCGCTCGTGGGATCGCCCCGTTGTTGAGAGGGCCAGCTTGAAGCTGCTGTGTTGTCCCGGTACTTGCAGAACCTTAGTGAGAAGGTGGTGGGAGGTGCCGCTGCGACGTGGGAGACGTTCACATCGAGTTAACTGCGACGCGCACGGTATACAAACCTGAAGATACAGCGAATCGAAAATCAGAACGCCATGTTTTTCTCTTTCGATCTTCTCACCGAAGAAGAAGAATGGGACACTTCAAGCTTCCACCCTGCACTCACTTGGTTTCAGTATACTTGTTGGCCGTCGACCATCCGCCACTTGTGGTGCTTTGATTCTTGCGTTTTTCTTCTCCAAAAGTGCGTGTTCACGTCACTATATCGAGATAGTGACCGCGACTTGTGGATAAAGCGCCGTCCGTCAGTCTGGAATCCGCGCGCGGGAAGAGGGAGAGCTAACAGCGGAGGAAGAAGGAAGCGGGAAGATGCTGAGCAAGGCGGCGCTCGAGGGCATCGCGGCCTACAAGTACAAGTCGTACGTCCGCGTCTCTTGTCTGTATCTACAGTGTGGCTGCTGTGCTGCTCTCTCTCGTACGGGCGACTGACGGTAGCGTGTTGACCCGGCAGCGGCACGTACACGATCCTGGACAATGTGTTGAACCACTACTGGACGTGGGCGGTGCGCTTCCTGCCCATGTGGATGGCGCCCAACCTGGTGACGATGCTGGGCACGTGCATAATGATCTCCACGACGCTGGTGCAGCTGTACTTCGCGCCGCACCTGGACGAGCCGTGCCCCACGTGGGTCTATTTGCTCTCGGCGCTCGGGCTGTTCCTGTACCAGACGATGGACGCGCTGGACGGCAAGCAGGCGCGCCGCACGGGCGCATCCTCCCCGCTGGGCCAGCTCTTCGACCACGGCTGCGACGCGCTGTGCACCGTGTTCAACCTGCTGAGCGCGGCGGCCACGTCCCGCGCGGGCGCCGGCCTGGGCTCGTACATCGTGCTGTCGTCCGTGTCGATCACCTTCTACCTGGCGCAGTGGGAGGAGTACCACACGGGTGTCATGAGCTGCGGCAACGCCTTCTACGGCGTGACGGAGGGCCAGCTGTCGCTCGTGGCCATCCACCTGGCGGCCGCCGCGTTTGGCGCCGACTTCTGGCTGCTGCAGACCCCGCTCGTGCCGTTCGAGCTCCCGCTCTGGCACGGGCTCGTCGGTCTTCTCGTCGCCAGCAACGTGCTGCTCGCGTTCGGCAACATCAGCAACGTGCTCACGGGCCCGCCCATCCCGAGCGACGAGCTCGGCAACAAGCACGTGTCCAAGGCGCTGGCGCTGTTCCAGCTCATCCCCATCGGCATCCTGCTCGTGCTCGGGTCGCTGTGGATCATGGGCCCGGACGCCGGCAACTACGCCGAGTACCCCGTGCTCTTCCTGTTCCCGATCGGCATCGGCTACGTCTTCTTCTCGGTGGGTGGCGCTGCCCGTAGTGCTATTTTATCCTCCTGTTCCATTGGTATGTATCACTAACGAGCTCGTGACGTATGTTGTGACGGCCGGCAGACGCGCATGATTGTCAGCCACATGTGCAAGATCCCGTTCACGCCGCAGCTGCGCGTCATCATCCCGTTCGGACTCGTCATCCTGAACGCGTACGGCACCAAGATGGGGCTGCTGGCCAAGCCGGCCGTGAACCCCATGGCCGCGTCGACGCTCTACGTGCTGTTCATCTTCGGCGTGTACCTGCACTTCGTGTCGAACGTGGTCAAGGACATCTGCGACTACCTGAACATCTACCTGTTCAAGATCTCCAAGTTCACGCCGCCAGAGACGGCCAAGACGAAGTAGACGCCGCCCCCGTGCGGTGCCATCAGTCGATTGACGTGCTCGCACTGCTGGCAATAGACGTTTAACACCATAAAGGAGGAACAGGGACGCTTGACAGCCCACTCGTTCACAGAGACGGCGTCTATTGCAACCCGAGACTGACACTTTGTGGCTACAGACCGCGTTGACACCACTCCCATCGCGCTCAACCGGTCGCGCCGCTCAGAAATCCCAGTTGTCCCACTCGTCGCCCTTCTTGGCTGCTGCCGTCGACTCGAGCTTCATCGCGCCCAGCGGTTCTCGCTTGGCCTTCGCCTCTGCGCGCCGCTCGGCCAGCGTTTTCCGCGGCGGGTGAGCGGTCGACGTGGTTGCACTCGTTGCGCTGACAGAGCTGGTGGTGGATGACGATAGCGACGAAGATGATGACGCCGCAGGGACGCGCAGTCCACTGCCTGCGAAGGAGGAGGACGCGCCTCCAAAGCCCGTGGACCCGGTCGAGAAGCTGCTCGTCTTGGCTGGGGCGGTCGACGTGCCGAAGTCCAGGTCGTCGTCGTCGTTGCCCCAGTTGTCGTCACCCCACTCGTTTGTCGAGGCATTCAAGTCCAAACTTGCTGACGTCACTGCGGCAGACGATGCGCCAGTTCGAGACACGCTGAGCTTCATCCCCGACGTCGACGAGAACGACGACGACGCTCCCGACCGATTCACCGACAGCGACCCGCCAGATGACGAGAATGTCGAGGACGTTGTCTTCTTTGGGCTTGCCAGACCGTCCAGGTCGTCGTCGTTGCCCCACTCGTCATCAGCAGCCGCAAAGTCGTCACTTGCTGCGAAAATGGCAAAGCCACTGTTAGAGGGTGTCCGACTCGAAGTCCCAAATCCACTGTCGCTGTTCTGGAATCCGCCGTTGGTCGAGTACCCCGGTCCACTCGAAGAAGGCGGCGGCGTGGTCCTGGACGAAGGAGCGTTTGCAATAGAAGCTGATGACGTAGACGATCCACCAGCACCGACGATCTTCCCCACGTTGGATGCGACCGCTGACGTCGCCCATGCGGTTAACGAGGATGCGTATCCACCGCTCGAATGCGAACTGGGAGCCGCTGCTGCTCCAGTCGCAGCAGCCGCGTCGCCAACATGCTCGACGTCTTCGCCGGCTTCTCGCTTCAGCTCCTGCTCTCTGGCTTGCGCTTCCTCGCGGATCTTCATTTCTGCGGCTTCGTCTGTGACTCTCTTCATGAAAATGTTCATTGAGATAGACGCCTGCTCGCGAACGGAAATGGACACGTCAAGCAGGAGTGGCGAGATGGCTGGGATGATACTTCCAGCCATGCCCTGAACCGAAAAGTACTCCTGATGAATATTCGCAGGAGAGCATCCAGCACACGGTTAGTCGGTCCTCGACGCCATCAGATAACCATCGCAAGAATGGACGCACCTCGCACGCAGTCAGGGAACGAAGACCCGCTAGTCGGGCGTGAGGGAAAGGGTCGCGCATGGCTCGGGAGAAAGCGGGGAACAGCACTTTTGGCCGCGTGGTGGTGTTCAGCTTGCCGGCGATCTTCCCCAAACAAATGGTCGTGTTGGTGCGAATGGCCGGCTCCGGGTCCGACTGCACAGCGACGAGAGGCAAGTCAACAGTTAACACCAATAATCAAGTGTAACAACCTAGAGAGAAGCCGTACCTGCAACTTGGCAAAGTACTTCATCACGCGGTTGTTGAGGTTGCTGTCCGAGAGCTTGTCGGCGATGTGGAGCATCGACTTCACTGTGAGCTCACGGAGCACGGGCGCCGAGTCGGTGAACCCGCTGCAGATGTTGTCAAAGATGACCGAGCTGTTGACGAGCTTGGCATCGAAATGCACCGTGAACTTCTCCATCATCTGCAGCAGCTGCACGCGCACGGCGCGGTCATTGCAGCTGAAGAGCTTCACGATGATCGGCAGCACTTGCTCCTTGAACTCTTCGACCGAGAGCGACCCTCCGATCTGCACCATTGCCGGCAGCATGTGGCTCGCGGACGGGTCAAGTCGCACGGCTCCATTCTTTCCACCCGTAGCTGCGCCAAACTCCACGACGGCCTTGAGCGCCGGCAGCACCTTGTGCACGCCAAACGAGCGCGGCAGGGAGTTGAGGTTCGCGCACAGCTCCTTGTAGTACTCGACCTTCTCCTCTGGCGTCTTGACAGCCAGGTTCTCCAAAAAGTCCATCCGCTTGATGAACGGCGTGTCGAAATAGCTCGACCCCAGGATCTTTTGGGGGCTTGGGCGACGCGCTGGCTGCTGGTCGATCGCCTTCCGGTAGTGGGTGCGAATCGCGGGCGGGATATTGGTGGCCGACGACAGGTCCGTCGAGTTGATCTGGCCGTTGAACACGTAGTACATGAGGCAGGCAAAGCTGTAAATGTCGGGCGCGTAGGCCGGCCCCGTCGCCATGGCCTTCCACTCGCGGCGCTGGCATTCTGTGAGGTTGATGGCGTTAAAGAGGGAGGGACACGTAACACGTTAGTTTGGTGCGGATCAGAACAGTGTGAGAGTGAGCGTAACGCACCTGGAGACTTGTAGTTGGCGTCCGAGTACTGCTCGAACGCCGTGTAGATGTACGACGGCCCGTCGCTCGTCATCTCGGCCGTCGTCTCGAATCCGCCGAGCTTCCAGTCGCCTCCCTGCGTTCAGCAATACAGTCGATCAGATATACTGTAGTCACAACCGCTTGGCTTGCATCAGGAGGATCAAAGCCCCCACCTTGGTCACGAAGATGCTCTGTGGGGTGACGCGGCCGTGCAGCAGCTTGCAGTCGACGTTGATGAACTGGAGCGCGAGCAGGATGCTGCGCAGGCCCCACGAGACACTCATCTGGAACTCCTCGCTGTTGTCGCCATACTCCATGCGCAGCGCGGTCAGGTACTCGGACAGGGGCATGACGCGCTCGGTGACGATGAGCACCGGCCCATTGTTGGGCAGCTCGGCGCCGTCCAGGTACGACAGGATGTTGGGGTGGCGCAGCGTCTTGATGCGCTTGAGCGCGTTCTGCGAGAGCTGCGCGGCCGGCTGGCGCGACTTGAAGATGGACACGGCCAGCGACGCGTCCGCCTTGCTGCGGCCCGTGTGCAGCACGAAGTCCGGCAGCCCCTCGAAGACGACGCTCTCGCCCGGCGCGCCGCCCGCGCCCGCCACGTTGCCGTCGAACGACGGCGTATCCATGCTGAAGGGCAGCCCGCCCATGGCGCTCGAACCCACCAGGCTGCTGCCCAGCGACTTGAGGAAGTTCATGGCCGACGGGGAGGAGGGGGGGACCGGCCAACGCACTTTCTCGCCCTTGGCGTCACAAAGGAAATGGGGAGGTGGCGGGGGAACTGACTCACAAATTAACGAGGGGAGGAACGCGGTTTTAGGGAAGGAGACGGGGAAAATATCGTGTAATTACGTTTCCAACGCGTTATTTTACGTGTAAAAGATCATGGTGAGTGCTAATTTCGGAGAGCGATACGCTAAAAATACAGATAAATGGTAGTGTTTTATCGTTTCCCCGAGCGGTTGTTGAAGCGCGTCAAAGCTAATTCAGTACTGAATCAATACCTTGGAAAGCCGCTGCCCCTCCAGGATCCGGCGACAGATCGCGCGTCAACATGGACGAGCGCGAGCGAGAGGCTGCCTCTGGCGCGGCTGCTACCGACGCCGTTCCCGTTCCTGCTGCTGTTACGACTACCCCTGCTGCTGTTGTTATGGCTGATACTGCTGACGCCGCAGTGACGGCTGATGAGTCGGCTAGCCGTGACGAGGGGAACGAGGACGAGCAGGGTGAGGAAGTGGATGCGGAAGCGGCAGTGGATCCCGTTGTGGTGATGCCAATTGAGACAGAGTACACGGCTGAGATCGCCAAGACGGACAAGGGTCTTGGGATCTACTTCGCGCGGCACTCGCGCGACGGTCAGAGCGACGCGCTGGCCGTGGACGGGTTCGTGGAGGGCGCTCGAGATGATAGCGACGATAGCGCTGATAAATCGACTGTTCGCCCTTGCGACGGTCTCGCGCGTTTGGAAGTCGGCGACGTCCTCACGCAGATCAATGGCGTCGACTGCTCGCAGCTGGAGGTGGCCGAGATCGCCACGCTGCTCCGGTCCGCGCCGATGGGAGCTAACACTCTCCGCTTTAGACGGCCGGTCGCGGACACGAAGCAAGTGGAGACTCGTGACCAGACTGGAGAACACGACAAGGAGGGGAGCAGCGGGTCCCTCGCGGGCAGCTTCATTGGTGCGCTGCGCAAAGTCAAGTCCCGGATGAAGGCCGAGATGGACGAGGAGGCCAAGCGCGAGCAGGAGGAGAACGAGCGGTTCGAGAAGCAGTGGCTCGCTGAGTTCGACCGGTTCAAGGCCGCGTACGAGGTCCGGTGGGAGACCTGCACGTACACCGCCGACGAGTTCTGCGGGCACATGTATCGCAGCAGCTACGCCCAGCAGCGCGCGTACCTCGAGCAGGAGTACCCGACTCTGATGGAGGCGTGGAAAGAGTGCCAGGACCTGCCCCACGCGCTCCCGCAGTGGCCGCCAGTCAAGGTGTCGATTGCGGCGACGATCGAGTACGCGGAGCCGACCACGACGGCTGATAGCCGGTCGGGACCTGAAGATCAGCGCTTCGACCCCCTCATTCGCGACATCGAGTGCGCCCCGACGCGCCGGGAAGCGCTCGAGTTCCTCCGGCACGAGTTCATGTGGCGCTCTTGCCACGTCGACGCGCTGAGCCGCCAGCTCGAGGCGCTCGACATCTGCTCGTGCTCGGAGCTGGTGGACGCCATGGAGACCGGCGCGCGCAGCTGCCTGTTCGAGCGCCGGCTGCAGTCGCCGGCGTTCCCCCGACTGACCAAGTCGGTCTGCCGCGCGCTCCGGGACCGGATGGAGCAGGCCGCCGCCAGTCGACGTGAGGTCGCGAGTGCGGACCAGTTGTGCTTGGTGCTGGGTTGACGTTGTAACGAGTTGAAGTGTAATGAGTCATTGGTATCAGCAGGTTTTATCTTGAGGTCAGTAAGCTAATCGAGTAGCGTTACCTATCGGTTATTTCATGTTCATAACCGAAACCTAAACGTACCGTTGACCGAGCCAACACTTCAAACAGCAATAACTCGGGAAGGAGACGCTTCAAGCCGCGATGGACGTGTGGGGCGGCGCCAGGGACGCCACGGGGGCGGCGGAGGACGAGGAGCAGCAGTGGGAGCAGCAGGAGAGCGGAAAGGATGCGCTCGTGGTGCTCGTGGACGTGCGACCAGCCATGTTCCAGCCGTGTCCGCGGGGATCCGATGACGCGTCGCCGTCGGCTTCGACCTGGTTCCAGGCCGTTGTGGACCTGCTCGCGCATCTCACCAAGTCCAAGGTCATCGCGAACGACAACTCGCTGCTGAGTGTGGTGTTCTTCGGCTCGGTGCGCTCTCCTGCGTTGTGGGGAGTATCCTATACGGGGCATTGGTGCGGCTGTTGGTGCTGACGGTTCGCTGTCCATCCCAACGGCAGAACAAGCGCGGCGACGCCGGCGCGCTCGAGGGCGTCTATGAGTTCCAGCCGCTCGGGTACCCGTCAGCGCAGAGAATCAAGGACCTGCAGGTGCGTTGGGATGCCGCGTAGTTTTCAGGTGGAACACTGACCGCGAACGGATGACCAGGCTCTGGCGGATGTCAATGTCCTAGAAGAGTACGAATCCATGGCCAACGCTGACCCGTTGGCGTTCAGCAATGCGCTGTGGCACTGCGGGATCGCCTTCTCGAACGCCAAGTAAGTTGACGAGCCATTCTCTGTTGGCGTCTGGGTGGTTCTGTTGCTGGGGAGCTAACGCGGATTGCCGACGGTGGTGCAGCCTGAAGAAGAAGGACTCGCAGCGGATCTGGATCTTCACGAACGACGACAGTCCGCGGGCTCCGGACGCGGAGGAGACCGGGCGCATCCAGGAGCAAGTGCAGGTGGGTCAATGCGCTAGTATGTCGTCTCGTGCTGTACGTCAGTAGCGTCTGACGTTGCAGGGTTGCTTCATTTCTCCGACTCTGCGCGTGATAGAACCACGCCGAGCTCAAGCGGACGTTGAACCTCTTCTACATCACCCCCCCCGGGAAGGATTCGTTTGAACTATCGCGGTTCTACGGCTGCGCATTCAAAGACTTCACCGCGGAGGAGGAGGACGATGTCGAGTCACCGGACAGCTTTGCCCAGCCCGCGTTCCCGATCAGCTCGCTGGACGACATGACGGAGGGGTCGCTGCGCAAGCGGTTCAGGAAGCGCAGACTGACGACGATTCCGTTCCACATGACGAAGGATGTCTCGATCGGTGTCGAGTTGTACGCACTGACTATCAAGCAGCGCAAGAGCTATGCCGTCGCGCTGGACGCCTCGACAAATGCGCCGCTCAAGACGGAGACCAAGTGGCTGTGCGAAGACACGGGCGCGTACCTCACGCCGGACCAGGTCAAGAAGTATATTGACTTCGGAGGGAAGCGCGTGTACTTCTCCCGCGACGACGTCGTCGAGATCAAGCACTACGAGTCGCCGAGCCTCCAGTTGATCTGCTTCAAGCCGATCTCGTCCCTCAGATGGAACGAGAGCATCCGAACGTCATACTTCATCTACCCTTGCGACGGGTACATCGAAGGTAGCACAGTCGCCTTCATGTCGATCCTGGCGTCAATGGTCAAGAAGCAGAAGTTCGCGCTCGCCCGCCTGATCGTGCGCAAGACGAGCGAGCCACGTCTCGTGGCGCTGCTCCCGCAGGAAGAAGAGAACGATGAGCTGGGTCAGCTGCAGCCGTCGGGCTTCAATGTGATCTTCTTGCCGTACCTGGACGACATTCGCGACGTTCCAGTGGAGAGCAACG
This sequence comes from Phytopythium boreale, assembly GCA_023338115.1. NCBI lineage: Eukaryota > Oomycota > Peronosporomycetes > Pythiales > Pythiaceae > Phytopythium > Phytopythium boreale. Next base: position 1,491 of record JAADYG010000058.1, on the reverse strand, counting down.
AGACAGGTAAGCGTCTTGCACAGTTCGACATTCCTTCTCGTGTTAAACGCACGCTGACTGGCCGTTTCTACTGTGCTCTGATGGTCCACAGCGACGGAGGAGAAGATTGACGCTGCGAAGGCGTTGATTGCCAAGCTGAAGCTGTCGGAAGTCCCCACCTTCGAGAACCCAGGTGAGAAATGGGCATTCCTCGTGCTTTTTGTGCCTGTCTGCACCAAAGTAATTAAGCGAACCGGCCGATACGTTCATTCAGAGCTCCAGAAGCACTATGCAGCCATTCAGGCGCTCGCGTTGGGGGAAGACGTGCTCGAGTTCGATGAGAAGAAGGACACGACTCTTCCCGATGAGGAGGGTTTCTCGCAGGACGACGTCAAGGTACGGTGGTGTTGGTGTGGTGAGTGGTGAAGTGATCTCTAACGAGCGTAATGGGTGTTTGCCAGGCCGCGATCGACACATTCCGCGAGGCCTGCGGTGGGGATCTGATTGACATGTCGAATCTGAAGCGGAAGGTTAGTGTTCTGTTGGTGATGTTCATGTGTCGAGTTGAACAATTGCGCGCTAACCATGGACACTATTTGCAGAGCGCGACCCCAGCGTCTCGGTCAACTGGCACGAAGAAACGAGCGGCGACCCCGAAGAAAGGAGGCGCTGCGGTGGCGGTGGACAGCGCCGACGTGGGGGGGTGGGCCGCTTTGGTGGCGTCGAACGCGATCCAGAAGAAGACAGTCGCGCAGCTCAAGGAGTTTCTCCACGCGCACGATCTTCCCGTGTCCGGGAAGAAGGTCGAGCTGATCGAGGCTGTCAAGAGCTTTGTCGCGACCTAACTGGTCTCTCGTGCGGTTGTTTACGAATAGCAATGCAGCACAGTGAAGCAAGGGGGTTGTCGCGATATAGTCGGCACCATAGTGGTCGGTAGCACTGTCAGAGATTGATCAGAGGTGTTGGACTTTGGACTCTCGTCTTCGACGCTCTTGAGCAGATAAATGAGATCAGGCCAGCAGACTTGCTCTTGAAGAGGGCGGTGTCACTGTATCGCTGGGGTGTTCATTATCCGACGAGCCGACGAGCTCATGTGAGTGTTGAAGTTGCCAGTGGACTTTGTAACTTAATACACTAGTTCCAGAAAGTTTGAAACAATCATTAGCGTAGAGAGCAGTGCATTGTGCTTGACGCTCGCTCTCGATATATATCACCCGTACAGTCTCGTGCTGCGTAAAGCGCCTGCGTAGCGAGCGCCGCATGGCTAGTCGATACTTTGCACAACGTTTTTGCTTCCCATTGTCCGTCGCCTAGAGTCACTCGCATTACACCTTCTGCGGCGCCAAGGGGGTCGACCGCGCGCCGACGCGACTGAGCAGTTTGCTGACGCGCTGGGCCACAAGCTGCGATGGGTACTCGATCGCCCAGTAGCTGGCCGTCGCCAGCAGCATGGCGCCGCCAAAGTTGAGGAAGAACCGGTCGTACTTGTCCGGCTGGCGCATGACGACCGGG
>JAADYG010000579.1:0-20485 GCA_023338115.1 Phytopythium boreale | reverse complement strand
CGCCGCGGTAATGCTGGCCCCAGACCTTCATGAAGGTGAACATGGACTCGCCGTCGAACACGCAGTGGCTCACGCTGACGCCGATCGCGAGTCCGCCGTCCGCCAGGAGCGAGCACTTGACGGCGATGATCTGCTTGTCCGGTGTTGGGGGCGGCATGAGCTGCTCGTACGACAGCGACGCGAGCGCCTGCGCCGTCGACAAGGAGCTTCGAGGTTCCTGGATGAAGGGAACACCGCTCGCGCCGAGTGACTGAGAACCAGCGTCTTGCTTGACGTACACGACGCCGCGTCGCTCTGGGTCCCAATGCAGCTTCCCGAGGAGAACCGGGCTGTAGTCGCGCTCGACCGTCGTGACGAACGCTCGGTGCAGCTTTTCGAGGTCGTAACCTGCAGAGGTCGGGGGCGGCGCGTCGTAGATGTACAGGATGGTGAGGTCGGCGAACGGGCGCATGACGGCGTCCATGGGCGACAGGTCGAGCCACGTGGAGCCAGCTTCCAGGGAGTCGACGCGCAGGGGAGTCGCCATCGTTGCGCGCAGGTTGGTGCGGCTTGGAGAGAGTCACGGCGTGAAGGAAAAGTGAGTCGAAGATTTTCAGTAAGCTTATCGACTGTTTTGGTGCAGGACACCGCATGGAACATGGGCGGACCGTTCTGTGCCGTACGGTAAGCGTTAGAGCTTTATTATGCTATCCACGGTACTTGATTTTAGCTGTTTAGCGTCAGTACTTTTGACATTTTTACCTTGACCCTAACAGCGTATAAAACAGTATTTCACGTAACAACATTTCTGCAACTAAATTGTGTTTTTCTCGTTACTCTACTGTAGCGAATCGGTAGCGATAACGTCACACCACGCGGTGCTGCTCTTCAACCTCGCCACACGGCTACAGCAACCGACTGGGACGCTTTGAAGCAACAACAACCGTACATGCCATGGCACACAGCGGCTCCCGTACGCGTCTCAGAGCACGTGGGGCACGATCAGCGCCGGCACGCGCTCGCAGTACTTGTTCCAGTCCTTCTGGTACTTGTGCTTGCAGCGCGCGTCGTCGCGGAACGCGCGGTCCGTGAGCAGCACCGTGAGGTACACCACATAGAAGTAGGGCGCGGCGCTCGTGTTGAGCGCGGGCAGCGTCCAGCAGAGCGCGGCCAGGATCTCGGGCACGTAGTGGAAGTGGCGCGCGATGCCCCACCAGCCGCACACGAGCAGCAGGCTCTGCTTCTTGTCGCCCGCCTCCGTCACGTAGTGGGCGACGATGTACTCGGGCGCGCGGCCCCAGACCTTGGCCTTGCCCTCCGTCTCCCGGAACACCTGCCGCTGCCGGTCCGCGTCGTAGTTGATCCAGACTGCGGACAATCCACCACGGACGCAAGTGAGAGAAAGTGAGCGAGTGAACGAACGCCCCCGGTCCAATACGAAGGCAATGGACGCACCCATGAGCACGCCGGCGGTGAAGATGGCGAGCGCGAGCGGCGTGCCGAGCGAAATCGGGTTGCGCACGAGGTACATGGCCTGCGACGTGTAGACCGAGGGCACCCACACGAGGCAGCCCCAGCAGAGGTAGTAGCCGGCGCGGTCGTGCATGATGTCGATGCTGCGCATGTAGCCGGCCTCCCACCAGAAGAACTTGCCGACGTACACGAGCTGGATGGCGACGCTCACGAGCATCGAGTCGCTCACGAACCCGTACAGCTCGCGCTGCTTGCACGCGTACGACAGCACGCCGATGCCCCAGAACATGAGCCCGCAGCGGCAGTTGGTGAACAGCTTGACGTCCCAGCCCAGGATGCGCGGGTACAGCTCCGTGCCCCAGTAAAAGTCGAACACGGGATTGCCCGACACGCCACAGTCGCTCGACGACGGCCACAGGAACGCGCCCTTGACGTACAGAACAAAGCACAGCGCAAAGCTCAGGACGTTGAGCGCCGAGATGACCTCGGGCAGGTAGTCGAACACGATGCCGCCGTTGTACAGCTGCGCGCCGAACGCGCCGAACAGGAACAGCGTCACCGACAGCGCGAAGCACTGGAAGCCGTTGCTCTTGTACTCGGGCACGTTGCCCGCGGGCGTGACCGGCCCGTACGAAGTCTTGCCCGGCACGAGCCGCATGAGCGCGAGCTGCGTGCCCATGAACCCGCCGATGAGCTTCCAGGCCGTCGGGTCGACGGGCGACGGCCAGATCTGCGCCAGCGACTCGCTCGCGCCCAAGAACGAGCGCAGCGACCCGCCGTGCTTGACGAACACGTGCGTGAGCAGCGTGGCCGTCACGGGCGTCATGGCCATGAGGAAGAGCGGGCCGAGCGTGCGCCGCCCCGGGAACAGCCCAACCGACTCGCCGCTCTTGTTGGACCACATCAGATCGAGACTGGGAGGGGATTTGCCGAATGCGAGGGCCCTCCGGCCGCCAGGAACGCACTTCAAAGTGGCTCGGGATCCTGCTGGTAATCCAGGCGAGGAGCGCCGCTCGATAATCCGGTTGCGGCGTCCTTGCAGTCCCCTGTGGTGGTGTCCGGTTAGAAGCGACGCTTGTGAACTGATTACGCAGAATCAGAGTAATCACGGTCGAGTGATGTGACACTCTGTATCGACCAGAATGAGCGAAGTCAGGATGAGCTCCTTGAAGTCAGTACGGTACGTGGAAGTTGCGCGTCACCAATGCATGTCGGACGTCACGACGAGACTCGACGCTAATGCGAGCGCGTTTGCCATTGCCCGCGCTGCCTCCGCTCCGCTTCGGTCGCATTGGCCTCCGCTGGGAGCATCCGCCATAGAATAGACTGGCTACGACAGGGAAGCGGCGGCGGGGGGTCCCGCAAGAGCCAAGCCAAGCAAGCGTACCTACTGTATCCTCTTGCCGACGGGCTCTTGACGACTCGCTAATGCGGCTCATGACCGTTTGGGTCTTGCGCGCGACAGCGACGGCCTACGGTCGTTGCAACAGGCGACGCTCCAGCCAGACGCCGCCACGGCCCTAATCGTGTCTTGATAAATGAAGCGATGGTGCTCACGGCATCTCCCACTGAGTGCTCAAGCGGCGGTCGACTGTTAGTCACCGCGCCAGTGAAACGAACTAACCCGCGACTGGGCGCGGCGACCGCTGGGCTTCTCATGGGTTTCGCCAGAGGCGAATCGCCTCCTGTCGACGCTCGCTGGTCGCTCGCCGCCCTTGCGCCTCCCTCCCGACCTCCGTGCTGCCGAGCGGACGCCATTGCAAAACAAGTCACCGAAGCTCAAAGGTCCAAGCGAACGGACAGATACGATGGACCGCAAGGAGCTGCTGACCGACGAGGAGTCCGGCGAGGCGGGCAACGTCGCGTCGGAGCAGCTGCTGTCGGCCAAGGCGTCGACCTACCGGCTCCCCAAGTTCAACTCGCGGCGCTCGAGCTCGAACGTCGACCCGAGCGAGCAGTCGTAGCTCGGCAAGAGCTTCCGCCGCATCGGCTCCAAGTTCGCGGTGCACGAGGATGTGTCATCGCCCGACGCGCTGCTCGCCGGTGGCGTCTTCAAGATGCACGAGAACCTCGCGACGGTCGTCGAGGACGCGCTGGGGACGCCGATTCCGAGCGTCGAAGTGCGCTTCCGCGACCTCCGCATCGCCGCCAAGCTGGCGACGGTCACGACCAAGTCCAGCGCGGGCGCCAAGGCCAAGGCGCAGGTGCCGACGCTCGTGACGCCCATCCGCCAGGCGCTGTCGTCGCTCTGCGCCAAGCAGCAAGCCGTCGAGAAAGAGATCCTGCGCGGCATCTCGGGCGTGTTCAAGCCCGCGAGAATCACGCTCGTGCTCGGGCAGCCGGGCTCGGGCAAGTCGGCGCTCATGAAGGTGCTGAGCGGGCGGTTCCCCATGAGCTGCGCGATCTCGCTGTCAGGCGACATCAAGTACAACGACATGGACCGGTCCGAGCTGCTCGACCGCCTGCCGCGGATCGTGGGGTACACGGACCAGAAGGACAACCACTACCCGACGCTGACGGTGCTGGAGAACTTCCGCTTCGCGCACATGTGCTCGGCGGGCGCGGAGCTCGAGCCGTGGGTAGCGGAGGCCATCAAGAACTGCTCGCCGGAGCAGCACGACCGCGCGCTCCGCGTCATGACCGCGCACCACAAGTTCGCGCCGGAGCTGCGCGTCAAGAACCTCGGGCTGGAGCGCGCCAAGGACACGATCGTGGGCAACGCCATGCTGCGCGGCGTCTCCGGCGGCGAGCGCAAGCGCGTGACCACGGGCGAGATGAGCTTCGGGCGCAAGCGCGTCATGCTGCTGGACGAGATCAGCACGGGCCTCGACGCCGCGTCCGCGTTCGACATTGTGAGCTCGCTCCGGTCGGTGGCCCGCAACTTCAAGGCGACCGTCGTCATCTCGCTGCTGCAGCCGCCGCCCGAGGTGTTCGAGCTGTTCGACGACGTGCTGCTGCTCAACGACGGGCACATCATGTTCCACGGCCCGCGCGAGCAGGCGCTGCCCTACTTCCAGGAGATGGGGCTGACGTGTCCGCCTCGCAAGGACATCGCCGACTTCCTGCTCGACCTCGGAACGGACAAGCAGCACGCGTACGTCGACAGCGCGTCGTCCTCCAGCGTCTCGTTCCTCAGCACCGACTTTGCCAATCGCTTCCGCGCGTCGCAGGTGTTCCAGGACACCCTCAAGCACCTCGACGCACCCGTTAGCTCGCCGCCGACGCTTTGCAACAGCCCCCCGTTCGCGCAGTCGTTCTGGCAGGACCTCATGACGCTGCTGGGTCGGCAGGTGCTGCTCAACTCGCGCGACATGAAGGCGATCGTGGCGCGCTTCGCCATGGTCGTCATCATGGGGCTGCTGTACGGCTCGACCTTCTGGAACATGGACGAGACCAGCGCGCAGCTCATGCTCGGACTCTTCTTCTCGTCCGCCATCTTCCTGTCCATGGGCCAGGCCGCGCAGATGCCCGTGTACATGGCGGCGCGCTCCATCTTCTACAAGCAACGCGGCGCCAACTTCTTCCGGTCCTCGGCGTTCGTCCTGTGCGCGTCGCTGAGCCAAGTGCCGCTCATGATCGGTGAGACGCTCATCTACGGCGCCATCGTGTACTGGATGGGCGGCTACGTCGCGCTCGTGGACCGGTTCTTCGTGTTCCTCGTGACGCTCTTCCTGTGCCAGCTCTGGTTCGCGGCCTTCTTCTTCTGCCTCTCGTGCGTCGCGCCCAACCTGACGATCGCGCAGCCCGTCATGATGATGTTCGTGCTCTTCTTCTTCCTCTTCGGCGGCTTCCTCATGACCGAGTCGGCCATGCCCGACTACTTCGTCTGGGTGTACTGGATCGACCCGCTGTCGTGGGCCGTCCGAGCGCTCAGCGTCAACCAGTACCGCGCGCCCAAGTTCGACGTGTGCGAGTTCGCCGGCGTCGACTACTGCGCGCGCTTCAACAAGACCATGGGCAGCTACAGCCTCAAGCTGTTCGACCTGCCGACCGACACCGTGTGGATCTACTACGCGTGGATCTACTTCGCCGCCAGCTACGTCGTGCTGCTCTTCTTCTCGTACCTGACGCTCGAGTTCAAGCGGTACGAAGAACCGGAGAACACGACGCTGGTGCAGGTCGAAGTGGACGCCGCGGCGGAGAACGACGGCGACGGCGACGAGGACGGCCTTGGCCCATACGTGCTCGCGCCCGTGACGCCGCCCATCGACGACGGTCAGCAGCAGCAGCAACATGCCAACTCTGACACGCCGCGAGCAGTCGCGCTGAACGTTGCCGACTCGCCGCGCGCAGTCATCCCGGTGGTGCTGGCCTTTCACGACTTGTGGTACTCGGTGCCGCTTCCTGGCAGCGCCGACAACGAGGAGATCGACTTGCTCAAGGGCGTCTCCGGGTTCGCGCTCCCAGGAACGATGACGGCGTTCATGGGCTCCTCTGGAGCGGGCAAGACGACGCTCATGGATGCGATCGCGGGTCGCAAGACGGACGGACGCATCCGAGGAAAGGTCCTGCTCAACGGCTACCCGGCGACGGACCTCGCCGTGCGTCGCTGCACTGGGTACTGCGAGCAAATGGACATCCACTCGGACTCGGCGACGGTGCGCGAGGCGCTCACGTTCTCTGCCTTCCTTCGTCAGGATGCGCGCATCCCCGATGCCGACAAGCGCGCGTCGGTGCGTGAGTGCATCGAGTTGCTCGAGCTGGAGCCGATTGCCGACAAGATCATCCGCGGGTCGTCGACCGAGCAGATGAAGCGCATCACCATCGGTGTGGAGCTGGCGGCCCAGCCGAGCGTGCTCTTCATGGACGAGCCCACGAGCGGTCTGGACGCGCGCTCGGCCAAGCTCATCATGAACGGCGTGCGCAAGATCGCCAGCACGGGCCGCACGGTCGTCTGCACGATCCACCAGCCGAGCAGCGAGGTGTTCAACCTGTTCGATTCACTGCTTCTGCTCCGTCGCGGCGGGCGCGCAGTCTTCTTTGGCGAGCTCGGCCCCGAGTCGCGCAAGCTCATCGACTACTTCGAGGTCATCCCTGGCGTCGAGCCCATCAAGCCCGGATACAACCCGGCCACCTGGATGCTCGAGTGCATCGGCGCCAGCGTCGGCAACGCCGGAGGAGCCGACCAGACCGACTTCGCCGACTACTTTGACTCGAGCAGCCAGCGAGCGCTCATGGAGGAGGACCTGGACCAAGACGGCGTGCTGCGCCCGTCGCCGGACCTGCCCGAGCTCAAGTTTGGCCGCAAGCGCGCGTCGCGCAACCTGGTCCAGTTCCGGCTGCTGTCCGCGCGCTTCTTCCGTCTTTACTGGCGCACGCCCACGTACAACTTGACGCGGCTCATGGTCAACGTGCTCTTGGGCTCCATCTTCGCTGCCATCTACCAGGGCACCGACTACAGCACGTATGCCGGCGCCAACGCCGCCGTGGGCCTCATCTTCATCAGCACCGTCTTCTCGGGCATCATCGGCTTCAACAGCATCATGCCCGTCGCGGTGGCGGAGCGCACGTCCTTCTACCGCGAGCGCGCGGCGCAGACGTACAACGCGCTCTGGTACTTCATCGCCGGCACGCTCGCCGAGATCCCGTACGTGCTCCTGTCGAGTCTGCTCCTCTCGGTGGTGATGCTGCCGAGAGTCGGGCTGCTCACGCGCGAGCCGGTGCTTACGTTCGTCTCGTATACGCTCGTCCTGGCGCTGAACGGGCTGCAGTTCGTCTACCTGGGCCAGTTGCTCGTGTACGCGACCCCGAACGACACGGTCGCCGCCACCCTCGGCGCGCTGCTGAGCTCCATCTTCATCCTGTTCGCGGGCTTCAACCCGCCGGCCGGCTCCATCCCCACGGGCTACCAGTGGATCCACTACGCGTCACCGCCCACGTACAGCATCGCCACCATGACAGCGCTAGTGCTCGCCAACTGCCTCGACGACTACCAAGCGGGAGGTAGCGGTGAAACTCCGCTCGGGTGTCTGGAGCTGTCGGGCGTGCCTCCCGAGCTTGGAGTCCACGTGACGCTGCAGCAATACGTGGAAGGCACGTTCGACATGCGCAGCGGGGACGTGGCGCGCAACCTCTTGGTGCTTGGCGTGCTCATCGTGGCGTTCCGACTGCTGGCGCTCGTGTCTCTGCGTTACATCAACCACCTCAAGCGGTGAGCAGGCGACAAGGCGACACGCGGCTCTGCATCCCCTGCATGGCGATCCTCGTCAGCGGCAAAGTCCGTCGTAGATTCATAAATATACTTGCATCGTGCCAACAGAGGCCGCGCTGCATGAGCAATACACCTGCACGTACGGAGCGAGGCCGACTCCCAGCGCGGTGATGCCGTCTGGTGGTCGTAGCGTGGTCCTCGCTCGCACGCGTTGCTGCTGCGACCTGTTCCTTCCAACCTATCCTAACCTACCTATTCTATTGTCATTGAAGATGCCACAACTTGGGGACACTCGATCGAGGATTACAGCCGCAACCATGGGTGCGACAACGCTTCGGCCGGCGTCAGCCGCGTCGACGGGTTGAGCACGAGCACGCGCTGGAGGAAGTCCATGGCGAGCGGGCTCACGCCGTACCAGTACTTGCGCGGGAACGTGAGCTTGTAGAGGGACGACACCTTTTGGTTTGGTCGCAGCTGCGTCGTAGCCGCGAACGGGAGCTGCAAACATCATGTCAGGGGCAGGAATGCTGTCAGTCACTCTCGTCACTGATGCAAACATTCATACGCTCGAAGGCACTTACCCGTCCGCAGAGCAGCAAGTAGACGAGCACGCCAAAGGACCACATGTCGACCGGCGCTGCGTACGGCTGATGGAGCAGGATCTCGGGAGCCAAATACCCACCCGTGCCGAGGAACGAAGAAGACGTCGCTCCCTTCTCGAGAACTTTAGCGAAGCCAAAGTCGATGATCTTGACAGTCATAGTTGATGCGCCGCCAGCGCAGCCACCAGCGCGGCGCTTGCGAGACACAGCCAGCAGCATGTTCTCGGGCTTCAGATCACGGTGGATAATCCCACGCTCGTGCATGTGCTTCATCGCCGACAGCATGGATCGAGCGACATGGATGGCCTCTGGCTCGGAGAACCTCCCCTTCTCCACAATAGCGTCAAACAGCTCCCCGCCCTCGAGCAACTCCATAATCTAATGTGCAAATAGCGTCAACCAGAAAGTATTAGCCGCTGCAACACTGCACAGAGTGCAAGCACGCTGATGCCACGTACCAGGATGAGGAACGAGTCGTTCTCGAACGCCTCTTCGAGCTTGGCAATGTTGGGGTGGTCCACGCGGCGAAGGACTTCCACCTCGCGCCGCAGCTGGACCGCGATCTCGGCGCGCTTTCGCAACGATGACGCGAGCCGGCGCTTCTCGATGATCTTGCACGCAAACCGGCGGCCGTCCGTCTGGCGCGTGCAGCGGTAGCACGTGGACGTCGTGCCCTTGCCCACGACGCACTCGAGGAGGTACTCCTGTCGTCGAGTTCCAGGTAAAATAGGTAGATCGTCAGTCCATGTGAACCTAGTCAATCCTCTTCTCCAGTACCCTGATCAACGTTACTCGACTACTATAGAGCATTACCTCGGGCAAGAGCGCGCGGAAACTGTTCGACGCTGGGCTTCTGGAGCGCGGGTCCGCGGATGGCGAGGCGTTGCTACGAGCCGCCGGTGGGCTCTGGAAGTGCGGCGGGGACGCGTACAGGTGCGAGTAGTCGTCGCCGAAGGAGCACTCGGACGCCGTGAGTGTGCCGGCGTCCGACGGCGACAGCGACGCCGCGATGGCGTGCTTGGCCAAAGCGGCCGCGCTCAGCTTGGGCTTGCGCGGGGTCCAGTCTTCCTGGTCTCTCCTCCGGGCGCTCGGGACGGGCGACATCTCGTCTTCTGGTTGATCGTACTGGCGCGAAGACGCATGCAGTTGCTGGAGTCGCACGGCCGTGCGCGGCAGCTCGAACGCGCGCTCAGTCTGGCTCTTCTTCTTGAGCGCCTTGCTGGGCTGCGGGGCCGGGATCGGCTGCGGCGGCGGCGGGTAGTGGTGCGGCTGGTAGAGTTGATGCTGGCGCGGCGTCGGCAGGTCCACGAGGCTCTTGTCGCTGCCGAAGCTCGACGCAGACAGCAAGTTACTGCGCCGGCAGTCGCGCGCGATGGACGCCCTGCCGCTCATCGCGCCGCGCGCGCCGGGGGTCAGCTCGCTCGCCTCCTGCGCCAGCAGCTGCGTCTGCCGCTCGTACCGCCGCCGCGCCTCCCGATGCGCCGCCAGGTCGGCCGACGAGTCGCCCACGAAGCAGCTCTTGACGAACGACGCGCCCATGTTGCCGCGCGAGGTGTTCGTCTGATGTTAATATAGCGTTCACTATGCAGAGGGGGGACAGGAAACCTGTGCGCGTGCCGTCCTTTCTCGGCGTGTTGTTTGGCAATGACGGACGGGCAGGGGAGAGGGACGTTGCCCTTGAGGTTGCCCAGGTACGGTACTGTAGGGTAGGTACCGCTGGCGTGGAGCGGGGGTGAACAAGAGGAAACAACCCCGCGAGACAGCTGGCGACGGCTTCACTGGCTCAACCGCCTGGCGTAATGCGCGAGTAATGGCAGAGAGTCAGCCCGGACGCCGGACGACCCGCAAATACTGTAGCGGCGACCCCGAGAACCAGGTGGACGGCACGAACGCAAATGAAAAGGGGGGAAAAGTGCCCCCAGCTCGATTGAGAAGGAAAGTGGTGGCTCGTCTTGCTTTTGAGCCCGCCGACTTGGAGAGAATCTGGCGGGCGGGTGGATGTTAGCGGGTGTTACAGAGTGTACGAAGAGGTTGGAGGGTGTAAGCGTGTGCTTGTGGATCTACCCAGGCGCCACATGGCAGAGGTGCACTTTTACGCGGGGATCCAGTGGGGTGCGCAACGAGCGGACGAGCCGCGTGATTGGTGCTGGCCAGCTGCTGGCCAGATCTAGAAGCGACGGTTTCATTGGCCGAAAATTATTGGATACGCTGTATGATTGGTTATTTCGGGCGAATGTCGAAACCCAATCGTTCTTTTTCGAGCTAATCATTGCGGTGCCCCTTCGTTTTTTGCGCCCTTCCAGCAAATTGAGCTGTTTTGCTTCTCTCCAAACCCTACACGCACCTTTCATATCCGTAGAATACAGTACCTTTTTCACCAGGTTATGCCACAGGGCAATTTTCGACACCTGTCAGCAATTTTTCGGACGTCCATGCGGCGTCGAAAACGTGTCGCAGAGTTTCCGCCAATCACGTCGGCGCAGCCTAATTCTACGTGCGCCACACCAACTTTGGACAGCGCCGATGCCCACCAACCACCGGCGGCGGCCACCGCCTCGATGACCCCAAAGCGGCGCCATTGACCGTCTACGTCGCTCTCTTCTGCAGCTCGCGCACCTCCTACTGTACCGCCCGCCACTTGGACCGCTCGACCGCACCGGCAGCTCGGCACCATGGGCGCACAGAAGAAGAAGGCCAAGTTCATCGCCAAGGGCCACCTGCAGAGCAAGCTCAAGCAGCGCAACACCAAGAAGAAGTTCCAGGCGTTCAAGAACAAAAAGAAGAACCGCTTTGAGCGCAACAGCGACGCGCCCGCCAAGAAGGGCGGCGCCCGGGGCGCGGCCGGCCAGAGCGGCGCCGGCGGCAGCTCCGCCAAGGATGAGGACGACATGCTGGACGAGATGGACGTGGACGAGTTCCTGAACGCCGAGTTCCTCGAGTCGGGAGACGAGCAGGACGCCGAGTCGGACGCCGAGATGGGCGACGACAGTGACAGCGATGCCGAGCCGGACCCGTTCGCCGGCTCCTTCGAGCGCAAGGCGGGAGAGGACGACGGCGACAGCAGCAGCGAGGAGGAGGACGAGTCGGCGCTGGACCCGCGGTACATGGGCGGGCTGGCCAAGTTCGACGACGACGACGATGCCGACGACAACAAGGAGCAGCCTGCTGGCGACGAGGACGAGGAGGACGATGCCGACGCTGGTGATGCCGATGCGCCCGATGACAGCGCCGAGACTGCCGACGACGAGCCGGCCGAGCAGGAGCAGCCTGTTGGCCGCACGACGCTGTCGATGTCGATGCTGGCCAAGGCGGAGAAGGAGTGCTTCGAGACGCACTCGGCCGGCGGCCTGCGCCGCCTAATGAAGATCTTCAGCGACGCGTGCCGCTCGAGCGACGCCGCGGACATGAGCAAGGCCGGCGAGATCGTGTACGACATCCAGAGCAGCGCCGTGTACAACCGGCTGATGGTGAACGTGTTCCGCAAGACGCACGCTTGCCTGTGGGCACTCGTGGGCGCCGACAACACCGACAAGAATAAGGACCAGCGCAAGGTGGACGACAAGAAGTGGAAGAAGCACGCGCTCGTGATCCGGCGGTTCTTCACGTGCACCTGCTACCTGCTGGAGCAGACCACGGGTCAGGACATCCAGCAGTTTGTGCTGCGCGAGCTGGCGGCGTACATCCCGTTCGCGGCGCCGTGCTCCAAGACGGCGCGCCGCCTGCTCAAGGCTCTGCTGAAGCTCTGGGCCAAGTCGCTGAACGCCAGCGTATGCATGCTCGCGTTCGTGCGCATCCGCGACCTGGCGCTGCAGATGCCCTTCCCGTTCCTCGAGACGTGCCTCAAGGGCCTGTTCGTCACGTACGTGCGCAACACCAAGTTCACGAACGAGACGACGCTGCCGCACCACGTGCTGCTCGGCAACTGCGTCGTCGAGCTCTTCGGGCTCGACATGGCCAGTTCGTACCAGCACGCGTTCATCTACATCCGCCAGCTCGCGATCGCGATCCGCAAGACGATCGTGTCGCCGAGCGCCGAGGCCTTCCAGGCCGTACTCAACTGGCAGTTCGTCAACCAGCTGCGCGTTTGGACCGCCGTCGTGTGCGCCTACCCGGACGCGGAGCAGCTGCAGCCGCTCATCTACCCGCTGTGCCAGCTGCTCTTCGCGGTCGCGCGGCTCGCCAACACGCTCAAGTTTGCGCCCATGCGCTTCCACTGCGTCAAGCTGCTGCAACAGATCGCGTTCGCGACCAACGCGTTCGTGCCGACGAGCTCGGTGCTGCTCGAGATGCTCGCCGTGCACCCGTTCAGTACGTCGTACAAGGGCCACAAGGCCGGCGGCGGCGGCAAGAAGAAACCTGCGGGCGGCAACGCTGGCGGCTCGCGCGTCGAGCTGAACCTGGACCTGTGCGTCAAGCTGTCCAAGTCGGCGCTCGAGGACAAGCGCGTGCACGACCAGGTGATGACCAAGCTCGTGGAGCTGCTGCAGCGCGAGTGCGACGTGTACAAGTTCCACATCGGCTTCCCGGAGTTCGCCGTACCGCTGCTGCTGGCGCTGTCCAAGTTCACGGAGGCGGCCGCCGTGCCTAAGTGGAAGTCGCTCGCGCGCGGGCTGATCGACAGCGTCAAGCGCCGCGCCGAGTGGATCCGCGCCAAGCGCAGCGGACTGGACATCAGCCCCAAGGACATGGACAAGATCGACGCGTTCCTCAAGTCGGAGCGCGAGGCGGCGGTCGACAAGCTGCGCCAGCAGGACGCCAAGGAGCTGCAGGAGCTGCTGGCGGCGTCCAGCAAGGCCGAGGGCTCGCAGGACGACGTCAAGCGCCCGTACGACTCGGACGACTCGGACCAGGACGAGGACGAGGAGGAGCAGCAGGCCGAGAAGCCAGCCGCCGAGAAGAGCAAGAAGAAGAAGGGCAAGAAGGCGCGCAGCGGCGTGCAGGTGGACGAGAAGACCGTGTCCAAGGTCAAGAAGATGTCGCTGCACGAGTTCAAGAAGTCGGTCGCGGCCGTGGACCAGGCGGACGAGGTCGGCGACTTCGCCTTCTCCTCCGACGAGGAGTAAGTAGATACGTGCGGTCTCCATTGACGCAGTCGCTTTCGATAGACGTGGTGGAAGGGTAAGTGGGCGTGGCGGAGCCCACGTGGGAAGTATATAGCAACAGCAACTCGATCTGTCCGTGTCAACCTGTGTATATATCATTGAGTTACAAGCATGGGTGAGTGTAACGGGGAGGGGTGGCGTCGGTAGATAACGCGACGCTGAGCCCTTCCACGGCCGCCCTAGTAGAGACTGGTCTTCTTCATGATCCGCAGGAACTCCTCCTCGTTGATCTCGCCGTCGCCGTCGCGGTCGGCCTCGTCGATCATCTCCTGCAGCTCCTCGTCCGTCATGTTCTCGCCGAGCTCCTTGGCGACGCGCTTGAGGTTGCGGAACGAGATCTTGCCCGTCTCGTCGTCGTCGAAGAGGCGAAAGGCCTTGAGGATCTCCTCGCGCGAGTCCTTCTCGCTCATCTTGGACGTCATCATCTCGAGGAACTCGGTGAAGTCGATCGTGCCCGAGCCGTCCTTGTCAATGTCCGAGATCATCTTCTTGATCTCCTCCTTCTTGGGCTCGAAGCCCAGCGCGCGCATCGCCACCTTGAGCTCCTTGGCGTCGATCGTGCCCGACCCATCCGTATCGAACAGGTCGAACGCCTCGCGGATCTCCTGCTTTTGCTCCTCCGTCAGCTCGAACTTCTTGCTCTTGGCCGCCGCGCCCTTGGCCTTGGCGCGCGCTCCGTACGCCGACGACATGACTAGCAGCGAGGGGTCAAGGAGTAGGGGGAGGGGTGTAGATGGTCGTCCTCTTGGGGGAAGCGGCAGGAGCACGAATGGGCCGCCACAAGAGGGTGGAGAAGGCGGCCGATCGATCCGCGGCCGGTCGCGTCCTTGGCGGTGACTCTGGCGCGGTTTCTTCCTTGTGAAGGCGGGAAAGATACATGAGTGTGGTCGGCCGCAATCGTCTCATAAAGTTATGTTTGGTGATAAGCGTGAGACCGTTCAACAGGACAGAAGATGAAGGGGTACAAAGTGCAACCGTAACCGGTTATTATACATTTACGAGGGGGTACACGAGGCGAAAGGTCGTGCCGCCTGGGGAGCATTGCTCATGCTTCGCTCTCCGCAGCGGCTAACGGCAATGCGCGTCATCCAACGATTGTTCTTGAAAGTGGAAGAGCTGGTTCATTACTAAGGTGTTCTATGTGCTCCGCGTGGTCTCACGCCGCATTGTCGCCCGTTGGGTGGTCCTCGAGCCCGCCGATGTACCCGTGAGGCGAGATGAGGGCGCCGGCCAACACTCGTTCCAGGGCGTCCATGTTACCGACGACCCGCAGCAGCTCCGGGACCACGTCAATATCCAGCGTCACGCTTGCGATGCGGCAGAAGCTGCCTTGCACCGGCACGAACTCGAACTGTGCGCGCACCGGCAACTCGACGAGCTGGTCCTTGAGCGCGTCGCCCTCGACAGTCCCGGGCTCGAGGTGGGGGAATACGCGCTGCATCGAATGGTTGCTGATCTTGACCGTTAGAGTCCCCGTCGCAATGACTCGCTCGCGCTGCGACTCGTCATCTCGGGGACCCATCGCGATCATGTCCAGAGCAAGGTGGACGCGCTTGAAGAAGCACGAGTAGCGCCACCACTGCTCGAGCACCGCGTCTGGGCCGAAGAGCCCGTCGCCGACGTCAGCGTCCGCGAGGAACACCGTCCGCAGGAACGCGACCTGCTTGGTGTAGGTGCTGTTACACTCGCCCTTGAAATTGAACGCCACCCTGGACGTAGAAGACGATGGCGACGTCGGCTCGTCGTTCGACGCCTGCGTGAACAGCGGCAGCTGGATGTTGGCACCCGACACACCACTGCGGAAACGCCGAAAGTAGTCTTCGACGATGTACCTGGCCATCAGGGACATTCGCTCGCTGGGGTCGTGAGCTGACCAACGCGCGCGGTACGCGAGCAGCAGCGCGATCTCCTCGCGGAGACGCGACGCGGCGTCCTCCATGTGCTGGATCCGCTGGTTCTGTCGCATGCGGTAGCGCGCCTGGTTGGTGCGGCACTGTTCGCGCCGGCGCTGCGTCCGGACGCGCGGTCGGCGCTCTGGAGCGGCGGCGACTTGCTCCGTCGCGGGCTCCGCTTGTCTCGTCCAGGTCGGCGGCGACGGCAGTGACAGCTCACGCGGTTTCTCATCGAAGATCCTGCGCTTCTCGGGCAAAGATCGTGTCGGGATCGAGTCGCCCTCGACTGGTCGGCGGAGTCGCCCGCTGCTCTGTGGGTAGGCCAAGGCAAAGGAAGCAGGCGCGGGGTACCCCCACGACGGCACTGCGTGGCTCGGACTCGGCTGTTGGTAG
Organism: Phytopythium boreale; assembly: GCA_023338115.1. Classification (NCBI taxonomy): domain Eukaryota; phylum Oomycota; class Peronosporomycetes; order Pythiales; family Pythiaceae; genus Phytopythium; species Phytopythium boreale. The sequence continues at coordinate 4,893 of JAADYG010000579.1, read as the reverse complement.
TCATAACGCGGGAGAACCGGCCGGATGAGCGAGTCAGTCGCTTGAGACGACGGCCCGAACGAACTTGATACTACTGGCCGCGACGCTGGTCCGACCAGCGCCAGTGGTGGCAGCGCTCCCGCCGGCTCTGTCTTGCCGCTGTAGCTCAGCAGCGAGGGCAGCGGTGGCGCCTCGCGCTGCTCCTGGCGCATCGGCGACTCCCACTGACCATAGCGAGGGACGCCCGCCATCATGCCGACTCAAAGAACAGCGCCCACCGCCTAGTAGGTACCGGTGTGGTGAGTCCGGGAGTGAAGGGCTCCGCGTGCGCTTCGTCGCGTCGCGGGCTCGGACAGCAGCGGAGTTGGAGCGCCGCGGCTTGTTAGTCGAATAGGAGGCGCAGGAAGAACAACCCCGCGTCGAGTCGCTTGTTGGCGCTGGAGGGGCGAAAGGAAAGTGATACTGATACACACAGTGTACGGTACCAGGGGGGGGAAGTTTTCTTTTTTCTCTTCTCAGCTGACATTGCCAAGGCGATCACTGGCAATCGAGTGATCCGGGTTACCTGGCGAGAAGTACCGTGATTTTATGAATACAAGGCTCTTCAGGTATAGTGGAAACAAGTGAAAACAAGGGGCTGCCACCCTTGTTTTTGCCCAGACATCCGGTTGCAGCAATCATACGTTTCATAATGAATTCCCCCCCGCTTCACAATCACGCACGTGGTGGCGGGATGCGTTAGGATTCGCAATTTGCACAAAACGGATGATTACGATAACTGGCTGCTACAGTACTACTGTACAGAAAGAACAGAGATCACTACAAATGATTATATTAAACATTTATAATTTTTACAGATTGTATTCTCATAATAATGTTATCGTGATTTAAATGAATTGCACATATTATAGTTGATTAGTATATAAAAATATAGAGATTTATATGCTGTGGTTTGTTGGGCTTTTAGACTCTATCAACAGGCCACTGCATTTTATGTATAAAACATAGTATATACCTATTCCTGGATTTTGGACTTTCCCAGTCAAAGCAGTACAGTAGGAATGCCTATTGTTTCGTCCTATAGTATGGCTTGGAACAGCTTTTTTGGTAGGCACTCATGCTTGTTTACTATTGGAGTTTGTAAAATGCCTAATCATGGCGCTTCCAGACTACCTATTTCAATATTCTCTAGGCATGTAGGTACTGGTACCTAGTTTAAATGGCCTGGATATCGTCAGAATTGTACAGTATTGTTCAGTATTGTTACTGTACTGTGCTGGTATGGAGGAGCTTGTTTTGATTCTCTTGATGTCTGGATCACTCCTCGTTTGCGTACGGTGTACTTGTACCGTGGCCGCCATGTAAACAGCTCCAGAGTGTGCGCTCGCCGCCCAGCGTTTCTACTGTATAACACGTAATACGGTGTAGGCAGGGCAATTGCCCACCATTGTCACCCGTTGTGATCACGCATCGTCTCGCCGAATGCTCCACGACCGTGCATTCCATGGGCCGAGCCTGCTCTTTTGGTTCATCTCGTGGCCTCCACTGTCCACTGCTGTGTGTACTGAATGTATTGTACTGTACCGGGTACAGTACGACTCGTGGGGATCGCGCCCAGGGCTCTCATTGTGACGGCAGCACGCTGCGAGACCACTGTTGAGGGAAATCACCACACTGTATGTAACACCAGTTGGAGCTCTTGCTGATCATTCCAACCACCAATCACCAAATCGTTCATTTAGAGGATGCGTTCGCCAGCAAATCATGGTGCACAGATCCTGTGCGGAGCGCCCTGCTGTACTGTGCCGGAGTTCCCGAACGTGCGCGGCTGGCTTCCCACGCAAGGCTTGCCTACAGTACCGAGCGCTAACACTGTCACAAAAAGCCACAGGATCCCCAGCCAACGCGTCTATCGACTGCAGTACTATATTACTGGTGTATGTAAAGGTTCGCGCGCGCACACACGTCACCGGTTGATTGTTGACGGGACGGTGATGGCCTAATAAGCCATGAGTGATGGCTGTGGCATCCGGGACGGTTGTACAATATTACGTTGCATGACGGGACGCAGGGTCCGGTCAGTCCCGTCATGCACCGTGATACAGTACGTACTGTACGTACAGTAGGGTACAAGTACAGGACCGGTACACTCTGTAAACATCAGTTGCTAAAATAACCACGCTAAATACAGAATGTGGATTAAGTAATACAAGTTCACCAACGCGACGTGGGAGACATTAGCGACCTTATGTCGCTATGTACTCGCTACCATTCAACCTGATGGACTCTCGGGTTTTACGTGTTGTCGTCCCGTATCAAACGGGGTGACTTCGATGCAGACGTGTTCTGTACCTGCCCGACCTCCGCTCCTGCTGCTACTTATCGTGGGGATGGTGGCGGCCACCTCGACTCTTCTTGTTCCTCGTACCGTGGCTAGTCGCGCAGCAGACCGACGACCACAACTAGCATCGCTACGACCAGGGTGAGCATCGAAGGCGATGCCGAGTTTGGCGCACTGTTACCGCCCGCGATGCTGGCAGCACTCGTCCCGCCCGGCACTTCTCCTTCTACGTACACCATGATGGAGATGTAGTCGTACGACGCTTCCTGCTCGAGCTGGCGGCCGATACTGAGTCGGCGCCGCGAGTCGCACACGGTCAGCGCCTCAGCCAGCTCCTTCTTCTTATTGGTGAACTCGTAGTCATAATAGCAGTCGGGCAGCTCGTCGTCAAGATCCCGCAGGCTGGACGCGCAGTCGGACGAGCACGGCGTGTAGATGTAGATGTAGTAGTAGCTGCCAAGGTTCGAGACGGTCGAGTACGAATCGCACGCCGAGCTCGTGGCCGTGTCGTAGTACTGTGACGCCATGTCCGACACCTCGGACGTGGAGCATGAGTCGTACGAGTAGGACGAGGCCGAGTAGGACGAGGGCGAGCCCTCGAACGTAGCTGGAGCGTAGGTGTAGTCGTCGTAGCTGGGCTCCGGAGTGGACCAGTCACTGGACGCCGACGTGGCGTCAAACGGTGCCTCCGTCGCCGTCGGCTCCGGGGTCGTGCTGTCCGTCGACGTGTCGGTGGTGGTGTCTGTGCTCGGCGCCTCCGTCTCGTCGACGTCGTTCGAGCTGTAGCAGTCAAGGTTCTGCGCGTACGTCTTGACGTTCTCGCCGTCCTCGATGCAGGAAGGAAGCTGATCGGCCATGTCCGCGATCACAGCCGAGCAGCTCGTGGCCGAGCACGGCCAGGTGATGCTCACGTAGGTGCTCGACACGTACGAGTACTCCGCGCACGCGTCCGACTGCGCGGCGGCCGTGTACAGGGACATGACGGTGTCGTGCTGGTCGTTGTCGCACAGGCCGCAGCTCCCGTACAGGTTCTGCTGCAGGTTGTACTTGAGGTTGTCGCCGTTCTGGTTCTCGCAGTCCGGCAGCTGGTACTCGAGCTGCCGCAGCACCGGCAGGCAGTCCGTGTCGGAGCACTTGTACGAGATCTGGACGCCCGACGCCGAGATGGTAGAGATCGACGAGCACCCGAGCGTGAGCGCCGCCGACTCGTAGATGCCGTACGAGTACTCGTTCTGCTCGTCCGAGCACGCCGCGCCGAGCGCCAGGCTTGGCAAGAGCGCTAGCAGCAGCAGCGAGGGCGCTAGCGGCGGCATTTTCTTCACGTAGGACACGATGATGGGGTCCGAACGGCGCTGGAAGTGAACGGACTTGAAACTCTGGGAGTAGATTTCGGAATGAGAGGGGGAAGAGTCTGGCATGGAGGTTTTTAGTTGCGCAGACGATTTGTTTTTCACTTGGTTAAAGTATGAGCAACAGTGTTAATTTCCACCCAACGATGGACGAGAAACAGGTGGTTTTGCCGTTGCGAAGTGTCGAGTTGGGTACACCTTTTTCGCAATTGGGTTCAGCGAACAGTAAAAACCTTGAAGTGAAATTAGGTTTAAATTGGTTTAATTAGGCGCGCATCTCATTTCTCAGATTTGTTTGCAGTTGCAGTCGAACTTCGAACAGTCAAAAGTGTACTGAATTATTATCAAATTATGACTTCAACCTCTCTTTTGTGGCCCGCACTTACTGTAAGACAAGGCACTTGCTCGACCACAACAAACAACTGTAGTACACTGTACAGTACGTCACTTTTACATGTTGTACCCTCAAGTCGCTATTGCGCGACGCACTGAAAGGGAAACAGCGCTGTCGATGCCCCCTCACTGTACAGTAGCGCAGTTTGCGGTAGTCACCGTGGACATCAAGACTCTCACTGCAAGAGGCACTTGAAGAATCAACATGCGGACCATCCATGCCACCAACAGCGACACTGTCTGAGCACATATCAGGCATCCAGTATCCGTGCACACGACGCGCGCGACCGGTCGTCCAAAGATGCCGCGGCCGCTTCAACAACGCAATGTGATGAGCAATTGTGCGCAACGTTGGGCTCACTGTTCGTGCAGTGCGCACATGCACTGTACATGTAGAGGGCAGAGGATGTGCGGCACCCACAAGACACATTTTTAGGCTGATTTTTTTTGTAAGGTGCGCTAGAAATGGTGATGGAGTGCATCACCATCGAGAAGACGGGAGTACAGTCATTCTCCCCAAACTATCAGGGGGTGGGACGCATGCCAAACGACAGGTTAATCAAACTTTGCGAAGAAGCGGCAAATCCTATGATGTACTGAAATTAACGAAAACGTCACCAGCCGCCATATCACTAATTCAATAGTTCCGAGATTACCATCAGGTTGCACGGATTGAGAAGACTTATCTTCCTGCGGTCCGCTACAATCCCAGAATGGAACCAACAATTTTCAATCGACTCAACCGACACACTATCCCATGCCTGCTTGCACCACTGTAGTCCGTCATACAGACTCACCTTTTCTCCCGTCACTGGAGACTTCCCAGCCAGG
>JAADYG010000578.1:0-20506 GCA_023338115.1 Phytopythium boreale | reverse complement strand
GTAGATACCAAGTAGCGGAGTGTCTCCAGACCGAAGGGGTCATAGACGCCGCCAAGAGGAGCGGCAACGACAACGGTGAACGGAAACACGAAATTGATGTTTTAGACTCGACATTTCGGTGATCAGAATGCTTCAAAGCAGTACGCTGTGGCCAGGCAAGCGAATGTCCAACGCATCAGCTGCTATGAACGCAAGTCAATCCCATTAGCGGCGTTACACGGCCACGACCCCTGATTACCTATAAGCGTATTCACCGACGCGAGCGCGTACCGCCCTTTGACTATCAATCGCCGATCGCTCGCCTGAATGGGAAAGCAAACCTATGCAAGGCTCGGGTGACCACGCAGATACGACACGGCGCACACGCGCGTGTCCCTCAGATCCAGCATTCGCAGGCGCTTGAGGCCCGCAAGTACAGAGATATCCTCAGCTCGTGTCTCCGACAGCGTCAGTGAACGTAAGTTCGTCATATTGCGGAGCACCGAGAGGTCGGCAATCAGGAGGTGCCGCAGATCCAGGCGCTGCAAGTTGACCAAGCCGGCCAAGAACGAGAAGTCGCCGTACTCCGCGCAACCGAGTGGAACGCGTAGGTCTTCGAGCTTCAGTAAATCCCCCAGCGGCCGCGCGTCAACTCGGTGAATGGAGGGATCACTGCCGTAATCGAGTTGCTTGATGTTCGGAAAGCAATGCGCGACGCTGGCCACATTGATCGGGCCGGATACCGTCAGCTTCTCCACCTCCACGCAGCAGCTCGCATCGAGCACTTGCGTTGCTGGTCCCCTGATGAAAATGTTCATTTCTTTTACCTGCGGCAACGGGAACTCGCTTGACAACTTGGTCGGCCACCTCAGGTGCGTCAGCAACGGCAGCGTCTGCAGCGCCCTCATCGATGACTCGTTCCAATCGTCGAGAAACGCGCCTTGGCTCAGCGAGCGCAGCTTCTTCAAGTTGGACAGAGGGCTCCAGTCAAACGCGGGGTCGCAGTGGACCCACAGCTCCTCCAACTGCGTGAGTCCTGCCAGCCGAGTTGAGCGCGAGGGGTGCGAACAAGTCGGCGACGGTCGCGCTGCTGTGGGTCTCCATTACGGCGAAAGATGAAGTGTGAGCGGGAATGGATCGCCAACTTTGCGAGCTCTTCAATGAAGTGAAGTATATGGATATATGCAATGCGATTACAAAGGTTCCAATAAGCATACAAAATCTAACTTATCACATTAGATTACGTACGATATCTACTTATGCAGGTGACATATCAAGCTCTCAAGATACAGTACGGCATTTACAGTACGTATTCGTCAGGGCATGAACCTGTGGCGCACATGAGCAGCATCCACCTTCATAACCAAAAGTTTCTTGGGACCAACACGTTCGAGGCCAGACGTGCCATGGTACCCATACCTCGTTCAAGCTTTGGGGCGTCTGGGTGATCGACTACCGTAGTGCAACTCACAGGGACACGGAGGACGCCAGCGAGGAGGAGGCGCCGTCCTGGAACTTGCGCGCGCGGATGAGGCTCTCGTACGCCTCGGTGATCTGCTTCTCGCTCAGCGCGCGTTCGTCTGGCGAGCGCCAGTACGCAGGCGCTTCCACCACGTTCACCGCCATCGACTGGTACCGCGTCAAGCTGCCCCACAACGGCCCCGACGGCAGCGGCGCCTTCTTCTTTGAGGTCGCTGGGACCACCTTGTACTGCATGTCTGCGACCGACTTGAGGGTGTCGCTGCTGTACGCGTACGCGTCTGCGCGTTCCTGCACCGAGTGGGAGCCGCGAAGAGCGTCCGATTTGAGGTGGCGCAGCGAGAAGCGCGGTGCGTGGCGCATCGAGTACTGGAGCGGCTTGTACTTGAGATCTTCCTGCTCGCCGCCCGTCAGTTGCCGCACCACCAGGTGCGCCTCATACGAGAGCTTGAGCTCGTTGACCGGGTCGTAGATGCGGGCGATGCGCGTCGGATCCAAGTCGCACGTCATGCCCGCCACCGGAAGGTTGTTGTAGAACGCCTTGACTGCAGTCTCGGCCGCCTTCGACTTTGAAAAGGTCGCGGCAATACGTTTGGCGACGTGCGCGAGCTTCGGGTCCAGCAGGCCGTTGAACACGTGCACGAGGTTGTTGGGCGTGAGCGCGTCCAGTTCCAGCGGCTCGATGCCAGCGCCAGCCAGAGCGAGGGCCTGGCCCCACAAGCGCTGGGTTACGTTGCGAGGCACGACGCACGCGGGCTTCTCGGTTGACAAACAGGTCGATGTAATCGACAAATCGCCCCAGTGGACCGCCGCATTCACGTAGTTCATGACCCGCTTCACTGGGAAGTCCTGATCAATCTCGAGCACCGTGTCACGCGCCGTGGACGCTGCGCCTGGGTTGCCAAAGCACTGGAAAACGACCCGCACACGCGCCCTCCGTGCCGCCTTGTCGATCGAAGCGACCAGCTCGCTCACTTGGCGCGGGTTTGAGTCGTCGGCGATGAAGCCGAAGTATATCACTGGCTGATTGTCCATAGCTGCGAAATTGCATAGCTCTTCCCGCCAGTGCATCTCCTCTTCGTCCCACTCGTCCGAGTCTTCCAGCTCCACGTATCCTGCGACAGTGATTTCGTTTCCCCAGTCGTGCGGCTTGGGGAGCAACTCCGAGTTCCACAAGTACGTGTGCGGGATGCGCCACTCGGACAGCAAATTGACAGGGACGGTCTTCCCGGTCAGGCCCAAGAAGTACCGGAATTCGTCCAGCACGTTCTTCATGCCGTTCCACAGCAAGTTGCTGACCACTTCGTACGAGACAATGTTGGTCGGCGTGAACCGATACGGCCGGTACAGCTTGAGGTTGGCGCTCATGAGGTGAGGGAACGCCTGCGTCCGGGACTGCGGATTGTAGCTCATGCAGTGCAGCGGGACTCCCAGGCGCTCGGCCACGATCGTCTGGCCAAACATATACGGATGCGAGATGATCGCGTCCGCCCGGAACGCGCGGCCCGGAGCGAGTGGGTCGACTTCTACGCACGCAGGCCAAAGAGAAAACACAAGCTCCTTGAGATCCTCAATCTCTGGGAACGAGCCGTGGAATTGTTGCAGCTTGGAGCGCGCGAACTGGAAGAGCTTGGACTTGCGCCGCTGCTCCTCCTCCATGCGTTCATGGATGTACTGCAGGAACCTGCCCGTCGTCGTAGCCCGACCACCGAGCGGGTAGAACTCAAGTCCAGCGCCAACAATGCGGTCACGAAGTCCACCGTTGGTGGCGATGCGCACTCGGTGGCCGTCCGCCTGAAGCCGAAGACCGATCGCAACGAACTGCTGCACGCTTTCTTCCCACGTGCCCGTCGTGATCATGCAGACGTTCATCTTGGGGGCCTGCTGATTGATTGGTCGGTTGATTGGCTGCTCGTCCACTGCTGACCCACCTGCTGCTAGCCTTTGAGCCTTGACCTCGCGGAACTTGGCTTCCATCATTTGCTTCTCTTCGGGCGACAATTGCACCGCCACCTGACGGCTGTCGGTCGACTTCTTCTCCACGTCGATCACTTCGTCCGGGTTCATCGCGCCAGTGTGCACTTCCGGCACCGCCTTTAGACCGATCACATTGCGCAGCTTTCGATTCTCGAACAGAACCGTCGCCTTCTTCCGATCGTCGGACCCACGCCGCTGGTTGTGATGTCCAGTGGCGACATGATCAACAAATACGGCAGCGCCTTGGATCGGGCTGATCAAGAAGCCTCCAATGCCCTTCGCGATGCCAATCACGGCGCCCTTTGCGCCTTCTTCGCGATACCCCTGCTTGGGTTTGATGAACATGTCCTTCACACCACTTCCCAGCTCATGGAGGAAAGCGCCAGCACCCGCTGAGGCACCTTCGAGAGTCGAGTTAGGTCCACGGCTAGAGTAGTCAACACTGTGATACTCGACAATATCCTCTGGAGTGTTCTCCGGCCGTGATGTGACGATGAACTCGCACTGGTCGCACATTTTGATCTTGTCCTTTTGGCTCCACTTGGTCGCGAGGCGGCTGCATCCCAAGTCACACAGCATGTGTTTCAGCGGCAAGTGCTTGTAGAAGCAAGACACCGCGCCTTCAACTCCGTCTTCCTTGACCATTTCGTCGCGCAGCTCCTCGGCACGACGATGCAGCTCCGGGTTCTTAAACTCCTCGAATGCGCGGCGCAAGACCTCAGTCGTGAGCTTTGAGATCGGGCACGGCTCAACACCCACGCCAGCGACCACGACGGCGCGACCCCAAAAGGGCTGGTCGCCAAAGAACGGCACGATGAACGTCGGCTTCCCGGCGAGAAGCCCCGCCGCCGTTGTGCCAGCACCGCCGTGGTGGACCACAGCGGACACGCGCGGCATCAGCCAGTCATGAGGACAGTTGCCCAGGAAGAAAATGTTGTCGGGCACGGTAATCCCGCCCGCCATATCACTCCAACTTGACTGGATCAGCACGCGCACCTTGGCTTGCTCGGCGGCCGAAATGATCATGTTGGTGACACCCAGCGGGTCTTGCAACACCATCGATCCGAACCCGACAAAGATAGGCCCACCGTCGTTACCCAGGAATGCTTCTAGCTCCGGCGTGGGAGTGTACTTGGAAGCCTGTTGCTTGAGCGTGACGGTACCAATGACGTCGTAGATCGGGCCCCAATCGGCCGGCTTCGGCACGAGGTGTGGGCTCCACATGAACGCGTGCGGGATGCCCAAGTCGAGCAGAATATCGCGCCCGCCGTCGCCCTTGCGGATCTTGCGCAGCCCGAGCTCCTGAGTCCGGAACTCGTTGATCATGCCCTCCGTGCCCTGCCACATGAGCAGGTCCACGAGCTTGTACGACATGTAGTTGCGTCTCTGCGGCTTCCACGTGTACGGCAAGTTGGACAAAGGGTGCGGGAACTGTTCGGTCGGCACCCACGGCTGCGGGAACATGATGTGCAGCGGCACGCCCAGGCGCTCTGCGACGTGAACGTGGCCGTACGTGACGGGGTTCGAGATGATGGCCTGCGCCTGGAAGGGCTTGCCCGGCACGCCGGCGCCGCCCCCGTCCGGGTCAGCCGCTGACACGGCGGGCCACGTCGAGTACAGGATCTCCTCGATCATCTGCATGTTGCGCGGCACGTCCTTCTGGATGGTCTCGAGCTTGAGCGGGATCAAGTGCCCGCCCGTCTTGACCATGTAGGCCGCGAGCTCCTTGGGGTCGCCGCCGAGCGGGTAGAACTCGACGCCGTGCTCCATGACAAAGTCGCGGTACACGGCGTGCGTGGCGAGGCGCACGCGGTGCCCGTCCTCCTGCAGGCGCTTGGCGATCGCGATGAACGGCTGCACGTCGCCGCGCGTGCCGACGATCATGATGCAGACCGAGAGCACGGGCACCAGGCGGGTCTCCTCGCTGCTGCCGCGGTGCGTGAGCAGCGCCGCCTCCTCCTCGCGCTGGCGCGCCTGCTCACGCATGACCGAGATGTCGTACTGCTCGTCGTTCTCGTCAAAGTCCAGCTGGATGTGGCCGTCGCGGTCGAACGCCGCCATGGCCTGCACCACGTCCGCCAGCGAGTCCAGCTTGTCGCCGATCGATTTGCGCTGCCGCCGCTTCTCGTCGATCACCGTCGCCACCGCCTTGTGCATCATCTGCTTCCACGGCTGCCGTGGTTGACCAGTGCGCACGGGAGCAGCAAATCGCTGTTAGAAGACGGGGGAAAGTGCGGAAATGATGTGGGCGGGGAGGAGAACACACGCACCTTGACGCCCTCCGCATCTTGCTCGCCGCCTCTGCCGCCACCGTCCATCAGCGCCGCGCTGTTCCGATCGCTCCTCTGAGTACGTGTCGGCGTCAGCGCCGAATGGAAGCGCCTGCTTGTCGCTCCGCGGCGAATCTCCAACTGAGCGCTTCCGTCCCTCGTTCCGCTTTTTCGCGAATGAAGCGCATGTCGAAAAAGTGCGGGCAGAAATCAGTCAGTTTACGACCTGTTATCGATAATATACCAGTATCATTGATATATTATATCAAGTCGGAGAAAACGTTATAAATTAGGTGAACTAAATTTCCGGAATGGGTTAACACTTTTGTTAGTGTATACAGAAACAAATATTATAAAAATAAAGGATGCTTGCCCTGATCTGTTCAATGTAGAGAACAGCCATTTCTTTTCCCTTTTCTTGACGAAACATGGGTGAGAAGTGCTCAAAAGAAGTTGCGAAATAAAGGGTAAAACTGCACTGGATTTTGGTGTTGATTTTCATATTCATGCACATAATTGGCCGATTACTCAAGAAAACCACGTCGTTTGATTACCTTTTGCGGCACCGCAACGCGGCAACCACAAACCCGCCAACTGCGACGCGCTCGTTCCAGGATTGCGCAGCAAATCTCCGCCACTCGTCTCCATCCGCAGCTCCATTACCTCACTGCTAAGATACATGTAGCGCGCGTGCAACTTCAAAACTGGCTGGCACACCCTTGAGTATATCGAATGAAGTTGTTCTTACCGGTATACGGTAGTGCCTCAACGCGCCGCTTGTCGTTGCTGGACACACGCCATCCTCGCCGTCACCTGGAGCTCTCGAGTTCTGAAACTTTCAAAACAGTGAGCCTACGGATTTAGTCTTCCTTGAACCCACAAAAGTCTCGGCACGCTATTTTTTAAATGTATAGTACTTATGACTGATTCAGATATCTGATACACGGCGGATACTGTTCGAGCCCAAAGCAAGAGGGATGGGCCGCTGCCCCCTGGCTACATAGGAAGACGCCAATACTAACTGTTAGTTCGCATTGCCATTGTCGGCACTTTCATCGAAGGGCAGTAGACGAGGTTGCCACCCGTTTCAACGGTCGGCGGCGCCGGAAGCGTCACCCTCGACCCGTCAGCTCGCCCGCCGCGTTCACTTTCCGCCCGTCCGCGTTCCGCCCACGCGATGCCAAGCGGCGCGGCTGCCTCCTCCTCCTCCTCCTATTCGCGCCCGCGGCCGGCGCGCCGCTTCTCCGCCGACGACCTGGGCGACCGCGCGCCCGGCCGCGTCTCGCTCATGCTGTCCGCTGCTGTCGGCGCCTCGGGCGAGAGCGTGAACGTCATGTCGCCGCTGCACGAGGAGCGCTCCGTCGATAGCGGCGACGCGCGCGACTCGCTGGACAAGAGCGACAGCGACAGCGCGAGCCAGCGGTTGCACCCGATCCTGCGGCGGCACTCGGCGTCGCCCCGCTCGCGCTCGGACAGCGTCATGGAGAAGATCATGAACCCCGTGCTGGACCGGGACGCGCTTCCGCCGCTGGCCATGGACGCGCCCATGGCGCCGGCCATGCCCTCCGCCAACGCGGACGCGTCGCTGCCCCCGCGCTCGCCCAGCTACTACGTCAAGGCGCCGGCCTTCGACCGCGACCTGCACGCCATGTACGTGGCGCAGTACCCAACGGGCATCCGCGGGCTGTTCATCCTAGTGCAGAGCCCCATCTTGATGGTCGCGATCGGCGTCTTCGCCGCGGGCGTCGGGCTCCTGATCGACTACTCACTCGCCAAGATCGCCATCTACCACAGCGTGCTCAGCGTCTGGGGCTTCCGCTACTTCTTGCTGTCGGCACTCGTCGTCGTCGCCTTCTCGGCCGCGCTCGTGCATGTCGTGTGTCCACAGGCGGCGGGCTCCGGGCTGCCGTTCATGAAGGTGGCGCTCTCGGGCATCGACATGAGCGAGTACATGTCGCTCAAGTGCGTGGTCACCAAGGTCGTGGGTCTCGTGGCGGCCATGGCTGCGGGTCTCTCGATCGGCAAGGAAGGCCCGTTCATCATGATATCTTGCGGGTTCGCCAACATCTTGATGAACACGACGCTCTTCCGCCGCATCTACAACGACGAGACCAAGCGGCTCGAAATGCTGGCGTGCGCCGTCGCTGCCGGTGTTGCTGCCACCTTCGGATCCCCTTTCGGAGGCGTTCTGTTCGGCGTTGAGGTCACCTCGCACTTCTACCTGGTCGGAACGCTGCCACGTTCGTTCTTCACGGCGATTGTTGGCGCACTGCTGGTGGCGTTAATGACCGCCAACGGGCGGTACGGACTGCTCGCGAGCTACAACATGGGTATCTCGGACGTTGGCGACTTCCACAGCTTCACGCTGCGTGACTTTGCGGTCTTTAGTGCGCTCGGAGTCGTGTGCGGTCTCGGCGGCGCGCTGTTCAACCACTGCGTCTGTCTGCTCGTGCGCATACGCGACTACTACTTGAGCCCGAACGTCGCCACACTACCGGCGTCTTGGGTCGACGGGCGTGGCGTGTACCTGCGGAAGCTGTGGAACGGCCTCGGCAAACGCCTCGCGCTCGTTCTGGCGATCACGTTCATCTCGTGCTCCCTCGAGTTTTACGGCGACAGCGCGTGGTTCATCCGGCACGGGTCGCCTCGCCGCATTCTGTCAGCTCTGTTTTCCAAGGATGCGCAAGTGTATTCAGGCGAGGGAGAGCCAATTCACGAAGACGGCGACGGCAGCGCGTTCGAGACGGAGGCTGACAGTCTGTTGCTGTCGCGCTCGCTGGTGACCTACCTGCCGCTCAAGTTCGTGCTGACGCTCGTGAGTATCACCTTGCCGATCCCCGCGGGTCTGTTCACGCCGACGTTCGTGATCGGCGGCATCTTTGGCCGGCTCGTGGGCGAGGCGATCCGCGCCTTCCAGCTGATCCCGACGCTTCAATACGAGCCGTTCGAGTTCGCGATCGTGGGCGCCGCCGCGTTCTCGTCGGGCGTGACCCACGCGATCTCGACGGCCGTCATCATCATGGAGGTGTCGCACACGGACGGTTTGAACCTGCCCGTGTCGGTGGCGATCCTGGCGTCGTACTTCACGGCCAAGCGGTTCACCGAGAGCGTGTACGACATGCTGATCACGACGAGCCGGCTGCCGCGACTCAAGAAGCTACCCAAGGCAGCGTACGATGTGCCGTCATGGGAGGTCATGGAGGACGTGAACGACATGAAGTTGCTCACTCCCGACTCGACCTACCGCGACGCACTCGAGGTGCTTACCCAGTCGCAGGAGCGAGTCTTCCCGATCGTCGACTCGTTCATGAACCGCTTCTTGCTGGCGACCGTGACGCGCGCGTGGCTGGCCGCTGCGGTGACCAACTGCAAGTCGGAGCAGTCGCATCTTAATGAAGCATTAAGCGGCGTTATCGACGGGAACGACCACGCACACCGCAAGACGCGTGGCGTCCTGCGAACGCCGTCGAGTGTGAGGACCCCGATGGGTTTTCCTGGCGCTGGCGCTGCTAGTTCAGGGTCCTTTACCCCCGCCCCCAACGCTTCATCGACGTCCTGGCTGCTGTCTCCGCTGCCGGCGAATGCCAGGTATTACGCGATTCCGTCGTACGGATCGACTGGCACGCCCCATGACGACGACCAGGAGGACGAGCACGTGGGTGATCTGCTTGACTTCCCCATACATTTTGTATTCAAGCGCGGTGGCAAATTTATGGACTGGGTAAGTGCTCTCCATCAGTACTGACAAGAGATGGAGGTCATGAACTGACAACGGATCGTCTTCGAACGCTCTTAGGGCACGAACGTGGTCTGCAAACGCTCCAAGCTGACGGTGCGCGTGGACCCGTCGCCGTTCCAGCTCATGGAGACGACGTCTATGCGATCCGTGGACCAGCTCTTCCGCATGCTCAAGCTCAACAACGTGTACATCACGCGCTCGGGGCGGCTCATGGGCGTCATCTCGCGCGACCGGCTCATGACGTTCCTGAGCACCACGTCGCAGTACAAGGCGCCAGGCGTGCTGCGCACGCTGCAGTCGCTCTTCGCGTCGCCTTGCTGTTACAGAGGCGACGCGCGAAAAGACCGCGATGTGTAAGTTTTGTAGCCTAGTTGCTCATACAGCTTTTTTCTATAAGAAACATTGATTCACGACGTGCTGAGTTGCATGCAGCCGCTTGCCCTCTGCTTGTATTGACCTTGACATCGTCGTGTAGCTCTTGTTGCACGTGAGAGATCAGCGGCAGAACTCCGGGGGAGGCGGGACGGTAGGGACCATGCCGAGGCTGAACTCTGGTTGCTCGAACTGCTTGGAGTTCCAGGCATCGTCGCGCACGGCAGCGTCTTGAGCAGCAGCGGCGTACGCTGCCTTGTCAGCTGCTTTCGTGGCCGCAGCAGGCGGTTGAGCCGGCGTAGCAGTGGTATTTGGCCCTCCGAATCCACCAAACGAAGACGTCGAGCTGGGTGTGGAACCAAAAGCACCTCCAGCGGGAGTCGACGATGCTCCTGAGGCCCCACCAAAGCCACTTGATTCGCCACCGAAGGGCGACGCTGCCGGTGCGCCTGTCGCTGCAGCCGAGCCACCTCCAAATGGCGATCCGCCGGAAGCTGACGACCCTGTGCCAAACCCACCAGCATTTCCGAAACCTATTGTAGCATTGGAGTTTTGACCGCCGAACGGGCTCGCGGCGGTCGTGCCTGGGGTAGTAGCGTTCGCGCCTGCTACGCCGAATGGGGAGCCGAAACCTGCTCCTCCACCGAAGGGCGACGATCCCGATCCAGATGCGGAGTTCCCACCGCCAAATGCAGCACCGCTGGAGCTGCTACCGCCACCGAAGGGGGATGCTGAAGCGCTCCCACCTCCAAAAACCGAGCTCGTAGTGGTGGATGGCGCTCCGAAAGGAGTCGCCGTCATTCCTGCGCCGAGCTGAGACGGCTGTCCAAACGGTGACGCTGTTGCGCTTGCTGCGCTGGTCGAGCCCCCACTAAAGGGACTCGCTTGAGGGCCGCCGAAAGGACTAGCCGACCCGATAGCCGATGACGCACCAAACGTTGTTGTCCCGGGCGAAGCAGCCCCACCGCCAAACGGACTCGCTGCTGCCGTCCCAAAGCTCGAAGTGGTGCTCACGCCACTGTTGCCACCAAAGGGATTCGAGCTTGACGGTTGGCCAAACGGCGACGACTGAGGCGCCGAGGTCGATGATGCGCCGCCACCAAATGGATTGGACGATGCGGGGGTAGACCCGAAGCTGCCGCCGCCGCCGCCGCCGCCGCCGCCAAACGGAGACCCGCTGGGAGCTCCTCCGCACCCAAACGGGCTGGATGAATTGCCCACCGGCTGCCCAAAACCCGACGTCTGCGCGCCGAATCCGGACGACGAGCCCGGCAACGGCTCGCCCGCAAACAGGCGCTCGGCCGACTGACATCGCGTAGAACCACCGCGTCAACGGGTTATGATGGATACGAGCAGAAGCCAACTGTCCTGGCGCACCTTTTGGTTCTGTAGCAAGGACAGCACCTGCTGCCGCTGCGCGTGCTTCTCCGCCGCAAGCGCGTTGAGCCGCTGCGCCGCCTGCACGCAGTTGCCCGTCGCCTTGATCTCCTCGTACGCCTCCCACCGCATCTCCTCGTAGCTAAAGTCGCCGTCCACGACGCTCGGGAGCTACTCGCATCCGCCCAATTATTAGCGTCTGCCTGTCACTGGCTCACACGCATGGGTATCTGGCTGCTCGCCTATAGAACGTACCCCTTTGGCCACCGCGAAGCCCGAGAGCGGCCACATGGGCGGGTGCTCCAGCTCCTCGATCGCCAGTGAGCGCGACGTCTCCGTCATGGCCACGCCCGTCGTGCTGCTCGGTGCGGCGCTAGTGCTCCCGCCGCCGAACGGGTTGCTAGTAGTTCGTCCATTACCGCCGCCGCCGCCGAACGGGTTACTCCCGTTGCCGCCGCCACTGAAGCCGCCACCGCCACCGCCGCTGAAGCCGCGACCGCCACTGCTTCGGCCTCCGCCGCCGCGGGACCCGCTCGAGCTGTGCGAGAACCGGCAGGAGGAGCCGTAGCGGCAGTTGCCCTGCAGGAAGAACCGGCACTGCTGCGTCCTGCCCGCCATTGTTCCGGTTCGCTTGTGTCTGTGTGCTTTCGGTCCGACAACCGGGGTTACCGTACCCTCAAAGTATGAGTTTGCGTACAGTAATATAGCCAATATAATACTTGTACTACTGTATATCATAAAAACTTCTGAATTAAAGTAATACAGTACTTAGTACGTCATATGTTCGACTGGTTACTCCAGACTAATACTGAGCAGCATCGGGCGAGTTCAATGCGTTCACACTGCGGGCGCGAAGCCGATCCGCGGCACCAAGGCATCCATGTCGAAGGCGGTGTAGTATCTATGGTAGAACGGCGTGCCCAAAATCCATGTCGCTCCTCCCTTCAGGAACGCCAGCCAGCACTTGTGCGGACCGTCCATTTGCACGATGTACTCGTCCTTGGAGATGGCGAACTCGCGGCCGGACAGTACGAAGACGATGTCACTCGGCTCGGCGGCACAGTTGATCCAGTACATGCCTGTCGATTCATACTCCGTCGCGCCGACGACCATAGCGATCCGCTCGACCGCATCACTCGGACCAAGAATGAAGTCTGACATAGTGCTCACAAGCAAGTCTGCACCCTCGTCAACTGTCACGCCTCCGGCCTTGATGGAGGTCAGCGCGACCAACCAGTACGCCTTGCTGACGACGTCCACGTAGTGCAGGTCACCTTTGAAGTGTCTACGATTGACGCCACCGAGAGTCAACTCACCGTCGGCCAGGTGCCGGCCACAGAAGAGGCCGAACATCGCGCGGTCGATCAGCTTCTCTCGCACCAGGCGGTGAAGCGGCGTCTCCATCGGCACGACGCTCTTCGAGTCGAACCCGAAACCGAACACCCCGTCGACAGGAGAAGTCGGGTATCCGGGCCCCATCCGGCTCGTGTCGCTCGTCTCGCCAAAGTACTGGCCCGGTAGTGTCGCGTCTCCGATGCGCAGTACGTCTTGCGACACAATGCCCGTTACGTAGGGTGAGTAGAAGCCCGCCCCGTTCGCCTGGTACGTCGACGACGCGTCGTGGATGTAGCCGTGGTGCACGCCGATCGAGACGTTGGGCACCCAGAAGTCGCTCGTCATGGTGTCAAACGACATGTTGAACACCTGCGGCGGCGTGCCGAGCGAGATCTCGCCGTAGTACACCAAGTCGCCGAGGTTGTGGAGCACGATGCTTATCTGGCCATCCCCACCAGAGATGGCTGCTGTGTCGTCTTCCGGTCGGCGAGGAGACGACACATCGAGCTGGGCCTTGAACTCGGGCGTCCAGACGGCTGAGCGCTGCGAGTCGCGCACAGGCCAGGTGACCGCACCACTACGAAGAGCGAAGGGCAACGCCACGTCCGGTGTCTCCGCAGACGTCGTGCCAAGCACCAGCGACGCACCGATCGCGGCGACAAAGCAGGAGAACAGCGGCGCCATCGCTCTTGCTGTTCGAAGTGTCGGGCAGTGGGTTGATCAGCGCCGAGCGAATCAGGAAGTGAGCCGTTCATGGCATGACAATCATGAAGGGCGAGACCCTGCGTAAACCGATCGGGTACCCATAACCCTTGGATACGATTGACCAGCATTCTTTCCAGTCGTGTAATGTGCTCTGTAACTGTCGTTTTGCCTCTAAGAGCATGACATTCGAACATGCGCCAAATGTGCTCTTGAAAAGTACATTCGCACCGTCCAACACAAAAATGTTGCGTGGTTCTCGGCCCTTTCTTCACACCCGTTTTGTTCTCTCCCTCCCTCCCCAACATTTATCTTGATTTCACTACTTATCATGTCGAAAACGCCACAATCTCTCCCCCAACAACGTGTTTCAATTTGAAAAGAGGAAGCGAGAAAGACCCAACACAATGTCCGGCGCCAAGCGCGTCGACGCCTCGCCCGCCGCCTCCAGCGCGTCTCCGTCCCGCCCGAATGGCTCTCCCGGTCGCCAAGAAGCCCCGCAGTCGGCGTCGCCGTCCAGCGGCGCGCTCAAGGGCCGCGGGCGCAAGGAAGGCCCGTGGACGCGGCACTTTCTGCGCCTGGACGAGCACCAGAGCAAGACCGTGTACCTGAGCATCTGCCGCTTCTGCCTGGCCGCGCACACGGACGCGCCGAACGCCGTGCCCCCGCCGCGCAAGGTGCCCGCGCGCCGTGCGAGTCAGATCCCGCACCTCAAGCGCTGCCCCAACGTCCCGCCGGGACAAGCGCGCGCCGACGTGGACGCGCTGCTCGCCGTCTACGGCAACCTCGCGGTGCCGTATGCGGCGCCCGGCAAGGACAAGGACGGGAATGCAAGCAGCGCTTCTACGCCGCCTCCACAACCGGCGGCAGTAACGCGCGCTCCCAAGCGCGCGCCACGAGCGGCGCGATCACCTGCGGCTCCAACTGCCGCTTCCACAACAACAGAGAGAGCGAGAGAAGCGGACGATCAGCCGTCGCGTGCGGTAGCTGATGCCCCACGCCCTGTGCGGGTGGAAAGCCCGAACGGCCAGTACGTGGCTCCAGCGCTTGCACCACCGCAGTACCCATCGATTGTGGTCAACCCGGTGCCGCAGTATCTTCCTCCGCCCCAGCAAACTCAGCAGCAGCAGCAGCGGCAGCAGCCCCAAGTGCTCGCTCATCCGCCGCCACCTCCGCCCGTTCTCGCTCGTCCACCGCCATCTCCAGTCCAGCAAGTCAACCAACAAGCCGTCCGCCAGTTCCAGACGCTAGTGGCGGATGTGGCGTTTGAGAACGGGATCCAACCCGAGTGGGTCGAGAGCAGCACCCTGAAGCGGCTAGTGCGCTGGCTGCGCCCCGAGCTCGAGCGCGTACTACCCACGGCCGACGCCATCAGCGGCAGTTTGCTTAGTCAAGCAGCGGCGTATGGTGCGGACGCGGATCAGAGCGACATGGACGCATTCGTGAAGCAAGGCGCTCGTGTCGCGGTCCTTCTTCGCGTGGAAGACACTGATCCGCGGGGCGAGCATGGCAAAGCGGCACTGTTTCGCGTGTTTCTCGCGTCATTGTCGGCCTTCAAGTGCTTCGACGTCCGGCGAGTTCTCTGCTATGAGCACGACGACGTCACCCCCAGACTCGTCGGTGAGGTTCACGGCGTTCTCGACCGCGTCGGCGCGGCCATCGTGCCAGTTGGATCTGTCTGCCTTCACGCCCCCGAGCGCTTTGCTCGTCTTGGCGAGTCGGTCGCACGGGAGAATCCGCAACTGATTGTGATGCCGTGCTTTGCGCATTCGGTCAACACCGTGGCAAGCGCCGTGTTCCGCACACCGCTGATTAGATCGACGCTGCTTGCTGTCGCCGAGACGATCGACGCCATTCTGTCGCCTCCCGCAGTCGTCAAAGGGACCGCCAGGGCAATTCCGTGGCAACTGGCAGTGTTTAGTACGGTCTCAGTGACGTACGGCGCCCCGCTCGAGCTGACGCGAGTCGAGTCGACACGATGGACCAGCGCGTACGAAGCCGTGGCGAGCGTGCTGCGCGTGCGCTCTGCGCTCCGCGAGTTTGCAGCCAGCCATTATAGTGCGCTCAAAACGCACCCGGTGGCGCGTAATGCGGTGACCATGCTGCGCGACGACGCGTTCTGGGTTGCGTGCGAAGCGCTAGAGGCAGTGCTGCGTCCGTTGACCGTGGCCGCCCATTGGATGTCGAGTGGAGATGTCACATTGGCACAAATGGTTTCAACATTTACGGAAATGGCGCGAAGCCTGCTGCCGGCAGCGTCAACGAACAGCCAGCACCACGGGCAGAATATGGAGCTCTACACCCAAGAGCGAACACTGCTCGTCGAGGTGGAGGCGCTTTGGTCGCGCTGTGGCGTGCAGCGCGTAGCACTGCTGGCGTATTTCCTTCACCCGGAGACGCGGGATCGAGCGCTGGAACTGCGCGAGACGGAACTGACAAGTGCCGCACGGCTAGCTGAGAGCGCTATCACGTACTACCACGCGTTCTTTGGCGCTAACGAACCGACCAACAAGCTGCGCGGGGACCTCATGAAGTGGCGGAACGGCACGTTGGCCAAGGACGTTCGCTCCGAAGAGTTCGACAACTGGCTGTCGTATTGGGAGTACATCCGCGAGTGCAAAATCGCCGTTGAGCTCGCACGTCTCGCAATCTTTGTACTGTCCGCTGGTGTAAACACCGGGACGTGCGAAGAGCTCTGGTGCAACCGTTCATTCGGTTCCAGAGACTGCGGCTTCGCTAGGCTGCACCAACACACAGACGGCTCGACTTCTCTTGCAAAGCTGAAGGAGCTCGAGATGGCGCGTCTTGCTATTGACCGGCAGCGGAAAGGCGACTGGAAGTCTGAAATGGAGCGACGCGAGCGAAGTCCCCACGGCGGCACCGTCCAGATTGGACAGAGTGGAAGCAACTGCAATGGCGTGGCGAGCTCGACAGAGCTGCCAAAGGTGATGGCACAGGGAAGTGTTCCGGTCAACATCGGGATCGATGGCGGTGCGATGGCGCATGCAATCAGTGGATGTCAACCGAGAACGCAGGCCGAGCTGGAGGTCATGGTTGATTCCTGGGCGGGCTACTGCAAGGCGGCGCAGGCTCCGGAGCATCACAGTAGCCACAGCGAAGGTGGTGGCCATGCCCGTTCTCCGGTCGACAGCGCAGTCGTGAGCCTGAGTGAACTGGTCGCGACCAGCTCGCGGACGGAGGCATCGATTTAGATTGCCAACTGTGCACTGTACATGTAAGAGCGCGTCGCTGTGCCACCGACTGGAGGTGTGCGGTACATGATATGTCGAGAGCGCTTCATGGAGCGCTGTGCACCCTGGACATCGAGTGAGAGGAGATGCGCTATCATCTCAGACTAATACAGTACAGTACAGTACCGGTATTACAGAACGCGTCTATGTATGGATCGGTGAGCTGATGTTTTTGTCGAAAACGACAAATGCTGGTGCGTACGCTCCCGATTGTTGCTGATTTGACTTGTATTTAATATTGCGGCTTCAGCTGGAGAAACGATTTGTACCAACTTTGGACGTCCAACGCTTTAACTAGTCGTGATGGGGACGTTGAAGTGGCGGCGATCTGCGCAGTGACAGGACACCACTGGAATTATTGTGAAGTGCATGAGCTCTTCTCCCTCAATCTTGAGCCGACCTGGTGTACAGTGCACCTGTTGTGCGCTTGGTTATTCATGCGGCCGCGAGGAGGGCGACAGCGCAAATGTAAACATCTTGAACCAATTGGCAGAGTAAACTTGCAGCGCTTGCAGCTTCAACACCCTTGTCCGCCACCAACATTGTGTCGGGGCGAGTGAAGTGTTGTGCGATCTCTGCAGATGGTCCGCACTCCTTGCACTGCGAAGTGTGAAGCATACTTCGCCGTACTCCTTGTGCAATGGTCCAGTTGAACTTGGTCTTCATTGTGACTGATGCGCTACGCTAGCACCATCACTGCGTGTCTAGAGGGGAAGCATCACCGCCTCCAGTGACTTCTTAGCAGCACCCCATTCTTCTGCGCTAAAGGCAATCGGCTCTTCATTGTCGCCTCATTCTTCGTTTTTCTAGCTGCTGCACAAGCAACTACACCGGGCCCTGAACCTCCAGCTTCGCCAGAATGCTCAAGTCGTGGCTGTCAGTATTCATAGCGACGGCGCTCGGCCTTGCGGCTGCGGGCCAATGGGACGCCCGAGTGGACTCCATCATGGCCAACTTTTCCGCCGACGACATCGTTGGCCAGATGACCCAGGTCGCCTTGTACACGCTCGTGGACAGCGACTACAACCTCGATGAAGACGCCGTCCGCACGTACGCCAAGCTCAAGGTCGGATCCTACATCAGCTCTCCGCTGGCGACGCTGACCTACTCGAGCGAGAACGTCACGTACGCATGGACGGCGGAGCAGTTTCGCGCCGTCGTCACTCGGATCCAAGAGATCACGATGGAGGAGAACGGCGGCCACCCCATGATCTTCGGGCTGGACTCGGTGCACGGCGCCAACCTCGTGCTCAACACGGTCATCTTCGGTCAGCAGATCAACGGCGCGGCCTCGTTCAACCCCGATCTGGTCTACAAGATGGGCGAGATCACGGCTCGCGACACGCTTGCGGTCGGTATTCCGTGGATCTTCAGTCCCATTCTCGAGGTCAACATGAACCAGTTGTGGGCCCGCACGTACGAGACGTTTGGTGAAGACCCTCATCTTGTTACGGTGATGGGCGACGCCATCATCCGCGCCCTTCAAAGCAACAACGCCACGGCTGCGTGTATGAAACACTTCATCGCGTATTCCAAGACCCTGACCGGCCACGATACCGACGGGGTGACAGTCACGGATTTCGACTTGCTCAACTACTTCGCGCCGCCCTTCCTCGCCGCCATGGACGCCGGAGCGCTCACGGCCATGGAGAACTACATCTCGGTGAATGGCGTACCGACGATCCAGAGCACCAAGCTTCTGAAGACGCTGCTGCGCCACGACATGGGGTACGACGGCGTTATCACGTCGGATTTCGCAGAGATCGATGAGATGCAGCGGTTCCACCGCGTCGCGCGCACGACAGATGAAGCGACCAAGTTCTCGCTCGAACGCACCTCGCTCGACATGAGCATGCTCGGTTACGGGTACACGTTCTTCAACGGTACCAAGGCGCTGTTGGAGGAGAACCCGAGCATCCTCGAGCGTATGCGGGAGTCTGCTCGACGCATCGTGAAGCTCAAGGTCCAGCTTGGCCTGTACGACAATCCGGTACCTGGAGCAGAGAACCTCGGGCTGATCGGTAACGCCGACGACGTTGCTGCTGCCTTGACGTTGGCGCGCGAGTCCGTCGTGCTCTTGCAGAACAACGACAGCACATTGCCACTTGCGAACGGCACTTCCTTGTTCCTGACTGGACATACGGGAGACAACATTGGTTATCAGTGCGGCGGGTGGACAGTCACGGGCAGCGGGATCTCTGGCAAGTCGAACTTCCCTCTTGGTGTCTCGGTGAAGGACGGACTCGAAGCGATCGTGGGCAGTAACAGCGTCACGTACTTTAACGGTCTATATGCCAACGGGACATACTCGGAGGAGGACCTGGTCACCGCGAAAGAGCTTGCAGCTCAGTTTGAGTATACGATCGCTGTCATTGGAGAGGCTCCCTACACCGAGAAGGCGGGCGACATTAACGACCTCGCCCTCCCGGCTGGCCAGATCGAGTACGTCAAGGCGATAGCCTCGACGGGCACGAAAGTCATCCTGGTGCTATTTGAAGGCCGCCCGCGTCTGCTCAACGGACTCACCGAGCACGTGTATGCCGTGATCAATGGTCTTCTGGCTTGCGAACTTGGTGGTCAAGCTGTCGCTGAGATCATCTACGGGAAGGTGAACCCCAGCGGCCGGATGCCGATCACGTACCCCAAGGAACCTGCGAACGTCGCCATCCCGTACAATCATCGCGTGAGCACCCAGTGCGCGTCGGGCGACTACTGCGAGATGCAGTGGGACTTCGGCCACGGACTCAGCTACACCACCTTTAACTACTCGAACCTCACCCTGAGCAAGTACAACGTCACCTCGAGCTACGACACGATCGACGTGACGGTGACGGTGACCAACACTGGGTCGATGGCGGGTAAGGAGACCGTGATGCTGTTTCTGACCCAGCCGTACCGCTCGTACTCAGTGCCGGAGGCCAAGATGCTCAAGAAGTTCTCCAAGATCAGTCTGGAGGCAGGCGAGTCGTCCATCGTAGCGTTTACGCTGACGGCAGACGACTGGAGCGTGTATTACCCACAGATCGGCAACGGCTTCCTGAAGGTGGCGGAGGACACCGACTACGTGGTGGCGATCAAGCCCGAGACGGACTGCGACGTGTACAGCGCGACGGCGACGGCAACGGCAAACCCCATGTGCGCGACGTTTACTCTGAACACGGGCGAACACCCGTACGGTACGTTGGTGCCGTTGGAGTGAGCATGTAGAGCGTGAGGCAGTCGGTGATGAAGTCGTTCCAAGTAAAGTTGCAGCAACATGAAAGCCCGTCTTTTCGGTGTGTACCACACCACAGTAAGTTTCAGTGCAAGAGAACGGACATTGTAGGTTTGCGGTGATTGGTCAGTTTTACCTTCACCTTCAAACCTGCTAACCGTGAAAACCACTAATGTGTAGCCATCTCGAAACGAACCCATCACAAGCGGGCAGATATATTGTACAGTACTCTCCTCGACACCAGCCCGGGTAAACTCTTGCACCATGGTGCCGATACTGATCGAACATTACGCTAACAGCATGACACAAACATACCCAACGCCACGAGTTCCGTCCTCGCAGACCTTCTGCCACCACTGGCTGCCGCTCTCTGTGCTCACTCCAGCGGCGTCAATGTACCGTACGGGAGCTATCCCGAGTTCAGAGTAGACGTCGCGCACATGAGGTTTGCCGTTGCCGTCGCCGTCGCGCTGTACACGTCGCAGTCCGTCTCGGGCTTGATCGCCACCACGTAGTCGGTTTTCTCCGCCACCTTCACCTTCAGGAAGCTGCTGCCGATGCCGATCTGCGGGTAGCGCGTGGTGTTATTGCTCTGAAGGCCGCGGATGATGGTGTCGCCCATGACTCTGACGTGATGTGGGTCTTCACCAAACGTCTATTGTCCATCATCGGCCAGATGACAATGTGAGAGCTCTGTTAGCTTTGTGATCGTGGTGTTAGAACGAAGCCTGTTGACAGCCAAATCGACAATTTGTACTGCCCGTATTACCAGGGTATGCCTTGCATATCTGACGCTCCGTTTGGGGCCAAT
>JAADYG010000577.1:0-20510 GCA_023338115.1 Phytopythium boreale | reverse complement strand
TCAAGTTAGCGTGCAAGGCGTACGCAGAAACCATCATTGAGCGCCCAGAAAACGCGGTGAGTGGCTTTAGCTGCACGGGGATCTTTACGCTCAACCTCGTGCAGCTTATGAGCCGTTTGAAGCTTCACAGTGGTGGTGGTGTGAAAGGAGATCTAGGAACCGCTCCATGGCTCAAACAAACACAGCAGCAAGTCAGAGACGACGTGCTGACGCTGCCGCCTGAGCCACCTAGTGCAAAGAAGCAGGGAGTAACCGTTGACATCGCAGGGCGACTTGTCGGGGCTGAAGAAGCCGACGTTTAGGTCGTCGTGAGCACCGTGCACTAAACTGGCACCCCTAAAAATGCACCTGTTTGGTTCTCTTCTTTTGTCCGGTCGTTTTGTGATGGATTCTAGGTTTCAGGGCACGCTAAAATATGCTCCGAGATCGTCAGTTTTTCATCTATTCTACCATCTTTTCAGATTTTGTATTCAGCAAGAAGTCGATTTATGAGGAATATCCGAACTCACAAAAAACCGTGCACTATATTGGCAGTTTAGGTTACCCAATAATTGATTTTGGACTCAAAAGTGGACCACGACGGCGGTCACGTTGTCTGAGCTGCCGAGCTCGATGGCGCGGCGCGCAAGTCGGTGCGCGGCGTGAGGTCGTTCCGTCGGTGTCAATGAGCTAACAAGGTCGACGGCCTCCTGGTCGGTGAAGACGTCCCAGATGCCGTCGCACGCGAGGATAAGGAACGGGAAATCCTCGGGGGGATCGAGTCTGCAGGAGCACAATGAATGACACGACAATGAGTTCGACCCGTCACCGCGATTGGATGCCACTCAGACTGTCTGAGTGTCTGAGTCAGACACTCACGTGGTGGCCGAGTAGTACGGGCGAGCGATCACAAACTGCTTCAAGTTGACGTCGCCAAAGCTCCTGCCGGATGCGTGAACATGAGATCAGCTCGTGCCGGATCGCTGTGATGTCGTCGAGCTGGTGGCACCATACCTTGTGACGGCCAGCACGCCGGAGACGCGGTCGTGCACGACGAACCCTCCGTGCTTGGCAATCCGCTCGACCTCCTCCGGGTCGTCCGCCTTGTGGTCCTGTCGCATTTATCGGGGCAGCATGAAAGCGTGAGCCAATACCCAGGACGCACGGCTGGGATGCGAGTGGAGGTACTGTAGCCAACCTGGGAGAGCCGCAGCGCTTCGCCTTTGCAGCTAACAACAGCACGACTGTCACATAACGAAGTTTTGTATCAGCGCTGACCGACTAACAGTTGAGTCCTAAGGGCGTGAGCGGCCGAGACGACAAGCGTACCTGTCGCCGACGTTGGCCACGTGCAGCGTCTTGACCCCGTTCTCCTCCATCGCGACTGCGATAACACCGGTGGAGCCCTCCGCACCAGGGCACGACTGGCAGCACTCCATGTCTGTAATGAGGAAGGCGCTGTTCACATACAACACATTGCCGGAGTGGAATAAGTGGCGATGCGTAGCGATCGAGAGGGAGCACGCGCACCGTACCGTTCGATGCGCTGCTGGAACGTGCTGCCGCCGCCGTCGTCCGGGAGCGCCAGCTCGTGCGCAATGTTCTCGTGAAGCGTGCGCTGCAAATACTCGGACACATTCCTCCCTGGCGCGTCACATGCATTTCACACGCGTGCATTTTAGTATCCGTCATCCGCCACGCCGAGTCGCGCGTACGCTCGCACCTCCGTGGCCGTCGTGGACAGCAAAGTAGCTGTTCATTGGGCTGTTGAGGAACCCGTCAACGATCCGCACCGTGTCTTCCATCGTCTTCCGGTGCTGCGCGTTCTGCTCATATCCCAGGGAAGCCGCTTGTTGAGTCATTGTGCCGTCCCAAGCGGGCCATTCAACAGCACGCGTTCTGGCGTTCCCGTTCCTCAAACAGGCACCCTACCATTTCTTCGCAGTAGCTGACGCATTGGCAGCTGCTGAACGCCGCCATCGTTGGCCACCACCAGAGAGAGCAGCGCGTGGAGGCGCTTGGTCCTGGAAGCTAGCGACTAGCGAGGGCGCGGCGTCGCGACGGCACCCCGGGCTTTGAGCTCTTGGAATGAATGACCTGGTTGTTGCAGTTTTTGAACAAATAAACGGGGGAAAACAGCGTACTTAACCGGGATTGCATTCGGAGTCATCCGTAACATTCAGCTCCATTCAAAGACGGTTTGATGTCGAAAGGGGACCATTTCATCCGACCAGTAGCAACCGATTGACGTCTGAAAGAGCAACCAGAGCTGCTCGGCCATTTACATTAGCAGGTTACATGTCCTAGCAACAAGCTACTCGCCTCTCCGTTCCTACACTCATGCTGAATGAAGGCTGGTGAAAAGGCAAGCGAACGCCACCAAACGGCCGCACAGACTCCGAATGCCTCCCAGGAAGCGAAAGCCTTGAAGCAACGGGTTCGTGTGATTGACTCCTTCGGTAGAGCAGCTAGCCGTGGGGCGAAGCCGCTTACGAGCGGTAGCGGCGCAGCGACAGCGTGTTGCGGCGCTTCCAGTTCTGGCGGAACGACGAGCCGATGATCTTGTTGGCGCGGTGGCCGCGCTTGCGGAGGCCACGGCCCTTGCGGCCGGCCGAGGTGAGGCCGCGCTGCTGGCGGTTCTTGTGCACAGCGTTGACGATCCAGTTGATGCGCGGGTCGCGACGGATGACCTTGTGCGACCAGTCGACCATGATGATCTCAAAGTACTTGTACGTGGCGTCCTGGTTGACCCAGTACGAGTTGAGCACGCGCAGGTTCGTGAACTTGTTGCCCGCGCGCTCCTCGGCCACCGAGCGCAGGTTGCGCTCGAACTTGAGCTGGTTGATACCGTGGTGCTTCGGCTTACCGTACACGATACCCTTCGAGTTCGGGCGCTTGCGGCCACCGCGGCGGACGGCGACGCGCACGATCACGAAGCCCTGCTTGGCCTTGTAGCCGAGGCGGCGGGCCTTGTCCAGGCGCGTGGGTTGGGTCACGCGGTGGATCACCGGCAGCTGGCGGTACTCCCAGGCGCGCACACGCAGCAGGAAGCGCAGCACATCCGACTGCTTGCGCTTCCACAGCTCCTCCAGGTACTTGTAGGCTCCCATTCTTCACGACGTTGCTTGTAAAGGCGAATGATCCCCCCACGTCGCGCTCGCTTCATCACACCCCGCTGCACCAGCGGTTGCCAGCCAGCCAACCAACCAACAGCATGCCGAAAAACCTCACATTTGAAAAACCTTCGTGGACATAACATTCAAGCAACATTCGCACTTTACCGAATACGTTTACCGGTATCGAACCGACAGTCGAACTTATCATTATCCCCTGTTAAGTTCGCGTCTGATCTTCAAGTACAGACGCCATTCGGCGACGTTCACATTGGGAATCCCTCATCACTTTGCGAGTTGCGCGCTTGCGTCTAATCCCCGTCGATCGCCCGGTCAGTCGGCTCTGCACTACCGTACAATATGTTGAGTGTCGCTGTGCGTGGAGCGGTCACCCGCCGCGCCATCTCCGCGCCGCGCTCCTCGCGCATGCTGAGCGCAGCGGCGGGGTCTGCGGCGGGGCACGTCAAGGTTGAGTACCTCAGCGGCGACGACGCCGGCATCGCGCTGTTCACCCTGGACCGCCCGGAGGCGCGCAACGCGCTGGGTCGCCAGCTGATCAACGAGTTCCGCCAGGCCATGGACCAAGTGCGCTACGACCCCAAGGTCCGCGTCGTCATTGTCCGCAGCATCGTGCCCAAGAGTAAGACCTATCGAGCTGTTGATCTTCTCGTGTGTTGTTCTTGTATGGGCGGTGGAGGAACCAATTCGCTTACATGTTTTGTGTCGCCTTTTTTACGCCAGTCTTCTGCGCCGGTGCGGACCTCAAGGAGCGGATTAAGATGAACAACCAAGAGGCAAGAAGCCGCGCGAGGTCGCTATAAATTATGCAGCACCCTCTTTGACTGACACACGAGCACATTTTTAATCTGCTGGCAGGCGGCGGCGTCTTCGCGTTCATTCCGGGCGACGTTTACCGAGCTCGAACAGCTACCCATGCCGACGATTGCGGCCATTGAAGGAGCGGCACTCGGTGGTGGCATCGAGATGGCGCTCGCGTGCGACTTTCGCGTCGCCGGCGCGAAGGCGATCCTGGGATTCCCGGAGACGTCGCTGGCAATTCTTCCCGGTGCTGGTGGTACCCAGCGCCTTCCGCGACTCATCGGTTCGTTTCATGATGCACAAGGATGGTCGTGAACAGTTTGTATCTGGTTTCTCAACGCCTGCCTTGAACTTGTTGGTGCTACAGGTGTCTCCAAGGCCAAGGAGCTCGTCTTCACTGGCCGTCGCTTGAACGCCAGCGACGCCGAGAAGATCGGTCTGGTGAACTACGCTGTCCCGGAGGGCAGCGCGCTGGATCAGTCGCTCAAGATCGCGCGCGAGATCCTGCCGAACGGCCCGATCGGCGTGCGCATGGCGAAGGAGGCCATCATGCGCGGGTCCGAGGTGGACATTGCCACGGGCATGGCCATCGAGAACGCGTGCTACGCGCAGATCGCGACCACCAAGGACCGCCTCGAGGGCCTGCTCGCGTTCAAGGAGAAGCGGAAGCCGCAATACAAGGGCGAGTAAGCCAATGCGACGGAGGTCAGCCCACCCCGTCAACGCTGGTTGAAGTGTTGGAAGATATCAACGACATCAATAGTGCCACGTCACTATAATGATGATATACCGTTTTTGATGATATACCGGTATCATACCGTTTTACTGATGATTTTTTTGCAAAGGCTGAAGGCCAAAAGCGCAAACCAAAACCACGAGCTCCAGAGACCACAGCTCGGAGGAAGGGGGATCTCGTTGATCCCGGTGTCTCTTAGTAGGAAGGGGGAAGCAGCACGCGGCCAGGGCGACGCGCGCAGACGGGAGAAGCGATAGGATGGCGTCGGGCGGCGACGAGAAGACGGAGGTGCACCAACTGAACACGGCGTGGACCATCTGGGAGCTGCGCGAGCTATCCAAGGGCATGGCGTACGCCGACAAGCTGTTCAAGCTGTGCACGTTCAACACGGTCGAGGAGTTCTGGGGCTACTGGAACAACATCCCCAAGCCTAGGTGCGTCCGCTCTCGGCGTGTGCTTGTGCTCGTATGCGGCGCGGAGGCATGTTGTGTTTGTGTACGATGCTAACCACCTCTGGTGTCGATATGCGCTCGAACGATCTACAGCGAGGTGCTGTTTGACGGGTTCACGCGCAAGAAGTTCGCCGACCGCGCGGTCGAGTCCTTCGCCGTGTTCAAGGAGGGCATCACGCCGGAGTGGGAGGACCCGGAGAACAAGAATGGCGGCGAGTGGTCGATCCGGAAAGGTGCGTTCGCGCTGGGTTTGCTTCCCGCCCACCTCTTTTTTTTGCTGACGAACTGGTGGATTTGAATCCGTAACAGACATGAACGGCGAGGAGCTGGACGAATACTGGGATAAACTAGTGCTAGGCGCGATCGGCGAACTCATCGACCCCGACAACGAGGTCACGGGCGTCCGCGTGATCCACAAGGTTCGCCACCGGACGTTGGAGAGCTCGTGAACGAGCTAATCTGCGAGTATCTGACCGGGTGTACGTTCCTCCCCTTTGTGAATAGAACAAGCGCGATAAGAAGGACCCGGGCAACAGCTACCGCTACGAGATCTGGCTGCGCGGCCTGGACCGAGCAAAGGCGGACGACATCCGCAACCGGATCGTGGAGGTCATCAACAGCGACACCGGCAGCTCGCGTCCGGCCTGGACCCCGATAGATTTCGTGTACAAGAAGCACTAGGCCGGGCTGCAGTTGAAGTCAAAGACGACGGGGCGGCGGATGACGCGGGGCGAAGACGATGGTGGTTGACCGCTCGACTTGGCCGCTTCGTTTTGGGGGTTGCAGGGGACGGGAACGGAGCGACCAGCACGATTTTCCCTGCGTGGGGGTCGATGGAGAAGGTGGTGGAGACGGAGAAGGAGGGAGAGGAAGAGGAGAAGGTGGCGGCGATCTGGGATCGCCAATAGAAGTCGCAGAGGTGACGGTGGTGGAGGGAGCAGCAGCAAGTCGCCAACACCCGAGCTGCAGATAAAACACGCACAAAAAAGAGAAAAACACCAAAAAGGTCAAAATAGAACCGTGTTCGCTGTTTGCGTTTATAAGTTCGCATGGTGCGGTACGTGAATACTCAAACCGCACTTAGCGCACGTTGATACGCTGGCATCACCACCCTGCATTTGCTTGCTTCCGACCGAGGACATTGACCCGCTTCATTCGCGCCGGATCATGTGGAAGCAGCTCTTCGCCGAGGCCCCGCCGGGCGCGTTCGAGTGCGTAAACCCGTACAATCGCATCATGCACTTCTGCGCTCGTGTATTGCGCTTTTCTTGGCGCTCTGGTGGCCTCGTATCGCTGCTAACCGGCTGGTTCCCCATCGCTTGTGACCGCATGGACAGGAACCTCTTGTCGCCGCGGCGCAAGGCGCTGTACGCGTTCTTCGCGCTCGCGCCGGGCACGTCGCTGGGCCTGTACCTGTACTCGGTCAAGCGCCAGATGGAGCGCGACAACGAGCGCCTTCGGCTGGAGCAGGTGAACGAGGAGCTGCAGGTGGAGCACGCGCGCGAGCAAAAGGACGCGGTGCTCATGGGCATGGTCCAGGACATGCGCGAGCGCATCCGCGTGCTGGAGGAGCAGGCGATCGCTAAACGCGAGGCGGACGCGCTAGCTAAATCCGATAGCAAAGGGAAGAAGACGGCGGCGGCAGTTGCTGATGCGCCGCCGACTGGCGAAGACACGCAACCGACGGCAGGAGAGAGCGCGACGTCGTTCTGGGGCCAGCAGAAGAGCGCGCTGCTGTCGGCGATCAAGCCGAGCGACTCGGCCGGGGGCGAGGAGCACGAGCCTAAGGCAGCGGCAGGCCCCTCGCGGCCAAGCGGGATCAACGACCGCGTCAGGATGAGGCAACAGGAGCAGCTCAAGAAGGACGTCAAGGCGTTCAAGGCGGCACAGGCCGCGCCGGACTCATAATGGAAAGCAACTTCGTTCGTACCAGTTAACAATGCAGCGCGCACGTAGATGTTGATAAGCTGTGATTCTTGGCTGTGGGCCACTGTTGCACAGTAGTACGCTGAATCGGTCGGTCGCCTCATATTGCCCAGCTTTCCCCGCTTACTCGAGGCCAAAGCCAAGGATCTCCATCTGCGACACAATGGTTAAATATCGCTCAAGCTCCTCCATGCTGCGGTACATGGGCAGGTCGATGCGGTTGAAGCATGTGTGCGCCTTGGGGAACAGCGCGGCCGCGTCGTCGCGGCGCAGCACGAGCTGGATCGTGAACTGGTGGATGATGCCGCTCGAGCTCGTGAGCCCGCGGAAGCCCTCGACGGGCACGCGGCTCGTGCCCGTGGCGAACTGCAGCAGTCGCGCGCGCTCCTCGGGCGTCATGCCCTCCACAACGACCCAGAACCACGCGACCACGGCATCCTGCGCTTCCTCCGTGATCTTGCGCTTCTTGTTGTCCTCCTCCTTGATATACCGCACGTGCGAGTTCGCCTTCCAGTCGCCCGTGTCGATCGTCGGGATGCCGCACAGCATGAGCTCGAGCTCCTGGTAGTCAAACACGGACAGCAGCGGCTTGGGGACCACGTCGTAGATGCCGGTGAGGAACTCCTGCAGCTGCTCGGCGATGCTGTCCAGCATGCGGTGCTCCAGCACGAGCCGCAGGTACTCCTCCTTGTTCTCGTCCGTCACGTCGATGTTGCGCCCGTTCTCCTTGAGGTCGAACTCCTTGCCGTTCTCGAGCATGACGCTGAACGTGAGGCACAGGTTCTCGACGTTGCTGTTGGTCTTCAGCCACTGGCAGTTGCGATGCAGCTCGTCGTCCAGGAACTCGAGGTCCGAGAACGAGATCGGGATGCCCAGCACGTGCTTGAGCAGCGGCAGCGCCAAGTGCACGTCCATCACCAGGCCCTCGAACAGCGCCTTGCCCACGAGGATGCCCGCGAGGCGGAAGAACTGCAGGTGGTTCTCCGTCGTCTCGCCCGACAGCGGGTTGATCCAGTAGCTCATATCCTCGCCCTTGGTCGGGATGAACAGTCCGCGCTTGGCGCTGAAAACGTCCTTGCACACGATCCCGAACCACTCGCGCAGCAACCCGCCGGCGTCAATGCCCGGCTCGCCCGTGAAGCTGATCTTGAGGTATGTGCGCATCGCGTCGGCCGGCACCTGCGCCAGCTGGAGCGTCTGCTCCATGATCTCCTCGCGCGTGACCGCTGCGATTGGCGGCAATGCAGCGCACAGTAAGCATTAGCGAGTGAACTGAACAGCACAGAGATGCTTGCGAGGCGAGAACGCACTCAGCTTGGCGACGGCCTCCGTGACTGGCGTGGCGATGCGAGAAAGGTGGATCAGGAACCACTGCTTCTTGCGTCGGAAGTCCAGCGCCATGACGCCCTAAAGAAACGGGATTTTGAGTTTGTCAGCTCCACTAGCATTGACCGACAGCCGCACGCACAAGACACGACCGTTAAGCACGTACCTCAAAGTCGATCTTCTCGTCCTTGACGAGCGCGTCCTTGAACTCGGCAGAGCTCAGGTCGATCGCAACTGCAACGTCCGGTGGTAACAAGGTCAGCCACCATTACTACAACATCAACCAGGTCCCGTAGTCGCTAGAATCAGCGCTCACCTTCGTCGGCGCGCTTCCAGGTCAGCCGGCCGAGCTCGTCGTAGTGCGAGACGTACCCCTGCGAGCGCAGGTTGTGGTAGTCGACCACGCTCTCGCCGTCGGGTCCCTTGAGCGCGACGCCCTGCGCCGCAGGCGGGGGAATCGACGCCGCCGCGAAGGAGCTCGCGGTCGACAGCACCGTGCCCAAGCCGAACGGCAGCTCGTCGCTGACGATGTCGTGGCTGTTCTGGCGGATCCAGTGGAACTTGCCATCGTCCAGCACCTTGCGCTCCCAGATGCGCCGGCGGATGGCGCCACGCTGGCGCTGCGACAGGCCCTGCCGGGCCTCCAGTGCGTTTAGTCGCCGCTTCACAAACGCGCGCTGCCTGGCGCGCATCTCCTCGTCCTCTTGGCTGGTGGCGGTGGCGTCCGGGTCGGCGCTCTCATCGGGATGGTCGTCGGTCTGCGAGTTCATCAACACCGTCTTGGAGCTCTTGTGCCGCTTGAGCGTCTTGGACATAAGGAAATCTGATCAAAAATCGATACACGGGCGCGTTAATGGGCTGGCCACACGCTCACAAGGCGACCGGCTGACTAACTGGCAGAGACTCTCATACCGATGTTGGCGCCGCACATGAGGCACGCGCGGCGCTCGGGCGTGTTGGTGTAGGCGCACACGACGCACTGCCAGCCCTTCTCGTCGCCCTCGAGCTCGGTGCCCTCGAGCTGGTCGCGGCGCAGCAGCCCGTCCAGCAGCGCGCGGTTGTCCGCGTCCTCGT
Source organism: Phytopythium boreale (assembly GCA_023338115.1). NCBI lineage: Eukaryota > Oomycota > Peronosporomycetes > Pythiales > Pythiaceae > Phytopythium > Phytopythium boreale. The sequence goes on along the minus strand of JAADYG010000577.1, from coordinate 11,085 downwards.
TCGGCGACTTGCGGCAGCACATGTACGCGATGGCGCCGATGACCGCGAGCAAGGCCACGCCAAGCACCATGCCGACCCACTGCACCGCCGTCACCATCGAGTCCATGTCGGAAGACGACGTCGACATGGCCAGCCACGACGTCGGGAGGGCGTTAAAGAGGGTCCGAAAGTGACCGCCAGGGAGCGAGCGCTTCTTGTAATTGTACTGCTTGTTCCACCGCTTTCCCGCCGGCGTGAAAGTCGAGCGTGGCGTGATTGTGTCACACTCGCTGCGAGATGTGCAGCGGTGTACTGTAATGTACCAGCCGGTGCGAACTTAGCGGCAGATGTACTATATTTGGCAGGCTGATTGACATGATGGTGTCATCAACGGTCCCACTAAATACGTAACGATATAGATTCGTAGAGGTATTTCGTTGACGCACAACCCGCTTGTCGTGATGACGCTGGGGCAGAAACAAGCAAACGCGAGACAACATACGGAGTGTATATCGCTTTTCAATGGCGTTGGGGCGGACGGCCTCCGTGGTGCGTGCGCGGGTCCGTTCTCATCGATCGGGGACGGCGCTTCGTATCGGTTAGCTGCGCAATTATGCAGGTGTTTTGGTACGTTGTGTACACCAGAAATTGTGCGCTGGTGGTCGAGTGTTAATCCCTCGCGACAAATCGTGCGGCACTGAACCACAGAATATCCAACATTTTGAGACACAGAATATCCAACATTTGACATATGATAGATTTTTACCAAAATGTTGCTAGCGTTTACAAATTGCCATTTCGCCCACGTAAAATTCAACCCCGATTCCCGTAAAACATGATGAAATAACCTGTGTAACCCCTAGTTTTACGTTAAATTCCTCCCCATTTATCATTTGGAACGTCCTCGCTGTAAAAAAATCCACCCGGTTCCCGTAAATCCAACTCGCCACTTGGAAACTGTATGTCGTCGCTTTATCAAAACGACAATCATTTTTTCTTCCCCGGCTTTAGCAACCATCAGCTGACGCAAGTCTCTGTCTCAGCACCGCCTTCTCCACACAAACCGCCTCAAAACTGTGGACCGAAGGGTACATGTCCTTATCCGCAAATGTCCTTATCTCAACCCACTCAACATAGCGAAGCCGACCGCCTTTCAGCAGTAGTGAGAGCTCCCACTATCCGAAGGCTCAATGCTCGGGCGGCGGTGCCGGCCTGCCACTCCGCAATCCGCAAGCAGCCCAACAAGCGACCAACCCAAGTACACAAGACTAGACTACAACCAGTTGAGATGCCGTTCCTGTCGGTCAAGATCACGCGCGCGGCGGACCTGGCGGCGAGCGACTACAGCTTCGTGGGCGGCAAGAGCGACCCGTACGTGATCCTGGAGCTGGGGCGCCAGAGCCACCGCACGCGCTGCATCAAGAACGAGCTCAACCCGGTGTGGGACCCGCCGGAGCGCTGCGTGTTTGAGGTCGACGACCCGCAGCGCGCCGTGCTCAAGGCCAAGGTGTACGACCTGGACGCGTTCAACCCGGACGACCTGCTGGGCGACCTGGTCGTGCCCGTGTCCAAGTTCGACATGGACGTGCCGGTGCTCGAGAACTTCGCACTGTCCGTGCCCGCCGAGTTCGACTCGCAGAAGGTCAGCAGCACGCTGCAGCTCGAGGTCTGCCTCACGCAGTTCGACGACGAGGAGAAGATCTTCTACGTGTGGGAGCACGAGAGCTGGGCGCCCGGCCGCGGCTGGAACCCGACCAACTCGGCCGAGCGCAAGCAGTTCTCGTCGTACGACGAGAAGATTACGTCCGCGACCTTCAACGAGGTCGCGCCGCGCATCCCGCAGCATATGGAGGCCTCGGGCTGGGAGTACACGTCCAAGCAGGGCGACGCCAACGGCTGGCAGTACGCGCGCACCTTCGCTGGGCCATGGTCCGCCTCCAAGCCGCCACTCAGCCTCGTGCGCCGACGCCTGTGGGAGAACACGGCACGGCGGCCCAGCGGCGACAAGTCCCCGTCGTCCTTCTAGGTAGAGAAAGCAGCCTCTAATTACGTCAAAATGCACTCTTGTTCCGTGTGATTACATGCTCGTGGTGGCCATGGACGTGCTCGGATACGCTGAACTGCATCCAGAGAACGCTGTACGATATGAACTGCCATCACGAGTCGCTGTCGTTTCGCTCCTTTCAGCTCACCGTCACGCTTACGGAGTATAAATATATCCATCGTGCGCTTCCCGTCGGTCTGTCTATCCTGCCGTCGCTTCACGTCGCCGCCATCTAGAGATCTCCTCTCGCTGCTGCAGTCACCATGGGCGACGCCATGGCCGATGCCTCCGCCCCGCCGACCGGCTCACCTTCTCCAGGCAACGCGCTAAGGCTGTCCTGGTCCTTTGGCTTCCAGAAGGACCTGGTTGGCGGCGTCCACAGCCTGTCGACGGCGTCGCGGCGTGCCGTGTTCTACCCGGCGGCGCACACGGGCGTCATCTACGACTTCGCCCGGCGCCAGCAGATGCTCCTGCAAGGCCATTGCCACCTCATCAGCTGCTGCGCCGTCAGCGAGGACAAGCGCTGGATCGTGACGGCGGACCGCGGGCCCGAGTCCATGCTCGTAGTCTGAGATGCGGCCACGGGCAACCCGATCAAGACCATCTTCCGGCCGCACCCGCTGGGCGTCGAGGCGCTCGACATGTCCCCCGACGCGCTCTTCATCGTCACGCTGAGTGCGGTCGACCGAGAGGAACAACCGGAGGCCAAGAAGAGCAAGCGCAAGCGGTTCGACCAGGAGCTGTCGGTCTGGGAGTGGACGGCGACGAGCGCGAACCCGAACGCGCCGCTGCACTCGTCGTACGTGGCGACCGAGGACGTGCAGCACTGCGTGCGCTTCAACACGTACGACGTGCGCGAGGTCGTGTCCAACGGCAAGCAGCGCGTCATCTTCTGGAGCTGGGCGAGCCACAAGCTGCTCTTCTACTCGCCGTCGCTCTCGCAGCGCGACTTCCGGCAGGTCGTGGGCAACTTCACGCAGTCGCTGTTCGTGCCCGACTCGACCCAGGCGCTCACAGGCACGGAGGACGGCGACCTCGTGCTCTGGGACATTGCAACGCCGACAGACGCCGCCGTCACCAGTGACAGTCCCGCGCACCTGCCGGACCGCAAGGCCGTCAAGATCGTGCGACTGGCAGGGAGCAACTCGGCCGAGCACAAGAAGGGCGCCGCGCTAACGGTGCTCACCGACATGGACGGCTACCTCGTACTCGGGTCGAGCGACGGCGCTGTGCGCTTCTTCGACTTTGACTTCCGCCTCGTCGCGTGGTTCGAAACATGAACGCCGGCGCCGTCACGAGCGTCTCGTTCGCGTGCGTGGACGAAGAGGAGGACGACGGCGGCAGGAGGAACGACGGCGAGGAGGAGAGCTTCTCGGTGCCGGACTTTGTCGTCGGCACCGCCTCCGCGTTCATCGTGGGCATGAGCGCGGCGCTTTTCGGAGAGCACGAGCCCGAGAAGCGTCGCGGCACGCTGCTCATGCAGGGCATCAACGACGCGATCCACGGCCTGGCGGCTCACCCGCGGCTGTCGCAACTCGCGCTCAGCTCGTACTCGGGCGTCGTCCAGCTGTGGGACTACGTCGGCAAGCGGCTCATCATGATGCGGCGGTTCGACCCGGAGCGCGGCTTCCGCCCGCAGTGCCTCGCCTTCTCGCCCGACGGCAAGCGGCTCTTTGTGGGCTTCACGAGCGGCGCCATCAAGATCCTGCACGCGCAGAAGCTCGAGGACGTCGCGTCCTTCCGCTTGGGCAAGGCCGCCATCACGGACGTGCGTGTGAGCTCCGACTCGACGCTCTTCGTCGCGCTCGACGCCAACTTGTACATGGGGATGTGGCGTTGCAAGCCCTCTAGCGCCGTCGGCGACAACGACGACCTATCGTCGCCAAGTGGAGGAGACGAGTGGGTGTACATTGGTCGCTGTCGAGCTCATTCCAAGCCTGTAACAGGCCTCGAGTTCGCGAGCGACGGGGACGGCAACCTGTCGCTGGTGTCGGTCGGGGAGGACCGGACGATGGTCGAGTACGCGCTCGACCGGTGCAGTGTATTGGACGGCATCGTGCTCAAGCAGGCGCCGACGCGGGTCGAGCAGAGTGGCGCGCCGACCGCGTGCTGCTGGCACCCAGAGATGCGAGGGCTGCAGGAGGACTTGGTCGTCGTGGCCAACGACGAGTACAAGCTCAAGCAGTGGAACGCGAGCAACAAGACGTGCCGCAAGACGACGCTCGGTCCGTGTTACGGCGGGCCTATCAACAAGCTCGTGCCCGTTCCAATCCGACGCACCGGTGGCGGGCTTGATGCCGGCGACGACGCTGCTGTCTCGGAGCGCTACTGCGCGTATAGCACACACGAAAAGGTCGTTGGGCTGCTCAAGCTGCCGCTGGACGGGAACCCGCACAAAGCCATGGGGCTCATCGCCCACCCGGGCGCCATCAGCAACGTCGACGTGACATTCGACGGCAACTTCCTGCTCACAGCGGGCGTGGACGACCTCGTGGTCAACATGTGGGAGATTCACACGAGCCATCTCGACATGCCCGAGGCCGAGTCGGCCATCAAGGCGGAGAACGCCGCGGATGCCGAAGTGGTGGCGTTGGCGCCGTACCTGTCGCTGCTCGAGGGCGGCGCGGACGGAGCCTTCTTCCACGAGATCGTCGACTACTTCTACCTGGCGCAACTGAGAGTACAGGGCGAGGACGCGACGGCGGCGCGCGAGATCCCGAACGTCATGCGCGCGATCGGGTTCTACCCGACGGACCAGGAGATCCAGCACATGTGCAGCGAAGTCAAGTTCTCCAAGTTCACGCAGACGTCTCAGACCGTCGAGAGCCTCGACCTGACCGAGTTTGTCAAGCTGTACGTGAACCATCGACCGGTGTTCGGCGTCGGGAAGGCGCAGATCGAGCGCGCCTTTGAAGTGCTCGCGAGGAAGAGCCAGCAGCGAGGCGTTGGGGACAAGAACGGAGCGCCGGTGCTCACCTGGGAGCTGCTGGATGCGCGGCTGCTGCACTCGGGCGAGGCGATGACCGAGGACGAGCTGCATAGCTGTCTCAAGGCACTGGTAGTGAGCGCGGACGGCGGCAGGAGCGGAGTGGAGGCCATGGATCGCGAGTACACGGCGCTCGCGTTCGCCGACAAGGTGCTAGGGTTCGACGACTACGACGAGGAGAACGACGTGGACGACGGAGCCGGCGGCGCGCTGATGATCACGTAATCACCAACAAGCTACTAGTTGGGAATCGTATTCATCCTTCCGAAATGACAAAACAACCGCGCGTTGGCTATTACTTCGGTCGGTGGAGCCGACAATAAGTCTAGCAAAACCTTCTCTCTATGCGAACGCGACGTATCCACCGCTTTTGACCGCTTGGTGCTTGGCTGGCGATGCGCTTGAAGAAGTCTCGGGGCCGGCGCTCTGCTTGACGACGCCTTTATCACCACACTCGGCGTCGTTCGTGTAGCTGATGTAGCCGTCACCACCGCCGACGCTCGAAACATCACGCGATAGGCTGCTTGCCTTGTTTGCGCTGACGTTCTCTTGATCACAGAGCTCGCCACTGTCGACGGCGGACTTCAAGCGATCGTTTGGCTCGTACTGGGCGGATGAAGATGCCTCGCTGACGGCAATGTACCCGCGGCAAGCGTCATTCGCATCGTCGGCGTCTTCGAGCTGCTGCCACAGGTCAGCGTCTTCCTCCGGGTTCTCCGCGCTGATGACACTCCCACGTGACGAAGCCAGCGCGCCGTGCAGCCGCCCCCAAGCCCGCCCGACGATCGAACGCACCGACTCGCGCCGCCTCACGACGTCGCGGTCTAGCAGAGATACTCGCGTGCTGGAGCTCATTGCTTGGCTCGGTATCGCTGGGAGGTATCTCGCAAAATACCAGCGCTCGACTGCGCCTTGGACGACGCCCCGCTGCTACGCAAAGCGACACGGCCGTGTCGCGCCGTGGACGAGTTCAGAATGGCCAGTTGACTGCGAGCGTTGAAGGTGAAGCGTCGCAGTGTAGTCAGCAACTCGCTTGCATCGCATGCAAACGTTCACTCGATTGGCCGGGCCCCAAGAGCCACAGATCTCCGCTTCGTCGCTGCTGCGCACCATCGCACGTTGACTCCCCTCCTCTCACGCAGCGACTCGATCGTGTCGAAGCGGCGGTCCCGTGGGCTATTCACGGAAACGAGTCCAGCATGCTGCAATGCGAACACTTTGGCCACCATGGCCGAGTACTGCTGACCTCTTCCTGCGGGAGTGAGGAATACCAAACAGTCGGCAGATGGCTCGCCACTTGGCGACCGAGCGTTTGGTTCTCCTACCCTCAGCGTCCGTAACTCGCGGCGCTTTCCGGATCAAAAGTGACGCAGATGGGAACATGTGGTCACGTCTCGACAATGCGCGCTTCCTGATTGATTTGCCACATGGAAGAGAGAAAAAAGGCGATGGGTGGGAGGGGAAGCCGACTGCTGTTTGAAGATAAGCACGCCTACGAGGTGTAGATGGGAGACATGAGGGCAGGCGACTGGGAAGGGGGAGCGCCGGCTTCGTATCGCAGTTTGAGAAATTCGAGTCCGGACCAAGCGCGTGCCGAGGCCAAATGCCCCGAACGGTCCGCCGCCTCGTAGCCATTCTGTCGTCGCTGTTGCCATTGGCATTCGGGGTTTCCGGGGAGGGCGCGGGGGCTTCCAACAGGCGAGTGTTTACACCCGGAGTTCGCGCCGAAACATGGGAGTTGCTCGCCAAGCTCGCTGCGAACGCGTCCAGGTGCGACCGACTAGCCGCATGACGTCTAGCGTCCGAACAAACCAGCTCACTTGACTTGGATGTGATTGTATAGCGGCCAATTGCCGGTGACGGCCGAGGAGCTTGCTGGCGAGTGGTCACTTGATGCCCTGAGCGCGATCCCGTTGTATCGGTCCCTGCCGCGTGAGGCGAAACGTGGTCTGATGAGGGGGATCGCGGAGCTCCAGCTCCTGGGAGACACTCCAATGTACGAGTTTGCGCGCTTGGAGGCATTTCTAGACGTCAGTGCAGCCTCGGATGGCGACCCATCTGCGCAGTTCTTGCTCGGAGCAATTGCAGAGCAGAATCACCAAGGCGGCAAAGCAGCTGAAGGCAATGACCCCGTCAAGACGGTGCTTTTCTATGAGTTCGCCAGTCGTGGAGGATCCCTGCCTGCGACGATGGCGCTCGGATACCGCTACTTGCACGGCTACAACGTTCCTCGCTCGTGTGACACGGCCATGCAGTACTACCGCCACGCCGCGGACCGTGTCATCGCGGAAGAAGCATCACGTGGGGCGCTGCTGCCGTCGCAAATGTTCGCCCTACCCGAGCCAGTGCGCTTGTCGGACAACCACCACCACGCCGACCACCGGACGCATCCGCAACGGGACCGGGAAGACCTGAGTCGAGCTGAATACCTGCGTCACCGTGCCCTCTCGTCTCGGAAGCCTGATCTGCTGGAGCGCTCGGCGAGCATCGCGTTGTTTAGCGATCTCTACTGTTCGTCATCGTCATCGTGGCTGCTTGGCGGCGACGAAGATGCACACGACACATGCACGAGTCGCGGGCAGGAAGCTGTGGCGTTCCCCCAAGAGGCGGCCGAGAGTGGCAGCTACTCGGCCCGAGCACTGTTGGGCCACGTATACGCGTTTAGCCTTGCCGGAGTCGAGCAGAACGTGAGTCACGCCATCGACTTGTATGAAGAAGCGCTAGGAATGTCGCGTGCTGCTGGGACGATCGCCGCCGAAGCTGCCAACGGCCTTGGATTGGTGTACTCGTACGGACTGGGCGGCTCCCACACGGCAGACCCGAAGCAGGCCATGTCGTTCTTCAAGATCGCGGCGGACGCTGGGCTCGCCGACGGCGTTTACAACATGGCGGTGATGCTCACCGACGCATACCCAGCGCACGCGCAGGACTACTTCGTCGCAGCCGCCGAGGTCGGGCACTTTCACTCGGTGTATGAACTGGCTCGGCTCAAAGACCGGGAATACAGCGCTGGTCTGGGGTCGGCCAGAGCTGCGGCGGCGTGCAGCGAGGTGGTGCCACTGTACAAGCAGGTTGCGGAGCACTCGGCGGAGCTCACGCGTATCCTGGATCTTGCGCTGGTGCATTTCAACGCTGGTGCGTGGGACAGAGCGCAGGTTTTATACCGGATTGCGGCCGAAATGGGCTCGGAAGTGGCCCAGAGCAACGCTGCGTGGGTGATGGAGCGCGAGTGGACGTGGTCGACGAGCCATCGCAGCGTCAAAGATGCTAATCGCGACTACCTGGGGCTAGTGCAGCGCGCGGCCGACCAGAACAGCCCGGACGCGTTCATCCGACTCGGCGACTGGGAGCTTGCGCGAGGGAATCATGTGATTGCACTCGCGCACTACACGGAAGCGGACGACCTCAGTCACGGAGCCTGTGGGCGGGCGTTGTACAGCATCGGGTACATGCACGAGCACGGCATGGGCGGGGCGATCCAGTTGTACGAGCGTGCGGGACTCTATTATCTGTTCGCGGGCGACACCGAGCGCGTCATGTGGTATCCGATGGCGATGCTGCGCTTCAAGCTACAAGTTCAAATCGTCGGAGCGCGCTTGCTGTCACTGCTGGAGAGTAGTTGGTCCGCTACGAGGGGACTGTGGGGAAAGCCGACGGTCTCAGTTGACGTCCAGGATCAACGCGATGATCGGCTCGAGGGTTCGGCCGATGCTCAGCCACCGAAGGCATCCGACGCTCTCGCTGTCGACAAGAATGCGGATAGCGGACGCGCTTAGCACGCGGAATCAAACCGGGCGGGCATGCCTGCACCGCCTACTTTGTTGGAGTTCGCGGCTGCGCTTCAGTTCACGGGCCAAGACTCGCAGCTGGACGTGGAGTTGGCCACACCGCTGCTTGGCGTTGAGTTCCAGGACTTTACGATAGAGTCGTGGGTTTTCATCGACGCCTTGCTCGATGTCGAGGCGCTGGGGGAGGACGTTCCGGACCCTCGGCGGCCTATGATGCTGGTCGATGCGCTCGACAACTTCCAAGTCGAGCTCGTGCCGGACTCTCGCGACGCGCGCTCGTGGCACCTACGCTTCCGCAAGTTTTCGCTGGTTCGCACTGACCATCCAGAGGTGACCGTAATTTTCGTGAACGCGCCGCTCGAGAGTGAGCGGTGGCATCATCTCGCGCTCACGTTTGACGCCCGGACGCAGACCATCGCGTTGTTCGTCGACGGCCAAGCGCGCGGCCAGTACTCGCTGCAACCTCGCCGCTTCAGTGAGCTCAGTGACGATCCCGTTGCTGTCGACCGGTCGGCCGCCAGCCGCCTCGTGGCGATCGGCAGCAGCTTGTCTCGGCACATTCACGCAGCCAACAGCGAGGCGTTCTGGGGGCAGCTCGCGCGCTTTCGGGTCTGGCGCACGCGCATGCTACACGAGCGGATCCCGCGGCTCATGATCGCGTCAGACGCAGACGACAAGCCGAGCGCGACGGCGTCGGTGCGCGAGCAGCTCGCCATTGACCTGCGGTATCACATGCTCGGGCCCTTGACGGACGGCGACGAATCGCCCGTCGACGCCCACGTGCTCAACGGCGACCGCCTGGTGCCGTCGGCGCGCGGCGTTCGACTGAAAATGGTTCCATTCCCGCCAGCAGCAGTGATACAACCCAGCGGAGGGTCCAGTTGAAGGGGCGAGCCGAATGGGTACATATGCATCAGAATGACGCGAACTGCGTAAATATATATCCCGTCAAATATGTTCTTTAGTTTTTGATGTTGTTCGCACCCGCACAGAGTTATGACCAATCGTTGAGATCGTATGATTGATTCCGCGTGTTTTATCCAATCAAAATGATTCGATTGTTTTGACGCATGCGTGGGATACAAAATGATCACTCAGCTCGGGATGGGGCGCAACGCCAGTGCCACACGAACAGCGTGACGCTGGCCGCCCGGGCACCACCCGCAGCGGCAGCAGGACGAACGCTCGGTCGAACGCCGCCCCCTTCGACGTCACCGTCTAGCCATGCGACAAGGAGCCACGAGTCCGTTCTCTCTCCATGCTTCCACTGTGGTAAATTACCTGTACATACTGGACTTTTGGAGAGTGCCGTTCGTTCGTCCCCAACTCCCAATCGCGGCGCGGATCCGCATCCAGAAGATTGCTGCGTTACAAATCTCGCAAATCTCGCCGTTTTACGGCAAAACCCACCCCCAAATCGCTCTCAAAGAAATTCTTTTTTTTCTTCGAAAGATACGATATTATTATACTGTAGGATAAACCCTGGGTATCCTTTTCCGTACGTAAACTGTGGTTGCGACCGGACGAGTCGCAGCGTGGCTCTTGGCGGCAAGGAGACCGCAAAGATTTTGGGTGCGGAAGCCACTCGTGCGTGCCACTGTAAGTTCGCTATGTACTGTCCAGCGCCACGCATCGGAGGGTCAGCGCTGACTAAACTCTCACTGCTCCCAGTTACGGACTGTAACTTTCAGTGCGGCCTGGAGGTTCTCGCATCCTTCTTCTCTCGAACCCCCTCCAGCGTCTGTTCGACTCTCTCTCTCTCTCTCTCTCTCTCTCTCTCTCTCTCTCTCTCTCTCCCCGGCCTGAGGCCATGCGTGCCTCACTCAACTGGGCGGTCGCAGTTTCCAAGCCGCGCACGACCGACCGACCGACTCAACAGCAGCTTCACGCTGTCTACTAGCGCCTATCACCACGTGTGACGCGCCTACAGCCCAGCCCAACCATGAAGGTGTCGTCGGAGCCGCCGCTGCCGTCGACGTCGCGGCGGCGAACGTCGCTCGCGTTCCTGGCAGCCATCGGCGTCGCGGCCATCGCGCTGCTGACGATCGTCAACTACTACGGCCTCGCTACGACCACTTCGTCCCAGACCTTCGCGTCGACCGTGGGCTCCTCGGACCACGCGAGCGCCATGGCCGCACTCGAGCAGCAGCAACGCAGCTCCGAGATGCTCGAGGAGATCCTGTCGATGCTCCGCACGAAGCGCTTCATCGACGTCGCGAACGGCACGGACGACGCTGCTGACGCGACGGATGTGCTCAACTTGCGCGCGACCGAGAAGCTGCTGGAGC
>JAADYG010000576.1:0-20520 GCA_023338115.1 Phytopythium boreale | reverse complement strand
CAGGGCGACAGCGCTGGAGAGGCACGCGGCGGCGACGCTGATTGGACAGAAGCAGCAGGCGAGTGCTGCAAGTGGTTGAAGGCGTCCGCCGCGAGATCTGCATGAGATTTACATTTGAGTTTTGTATGCCGCAAGAGCGAGGTCACAGGACATTGCATCTGCAGCTCGTTAGCGTCGGAAATGGCAAGATTTACGACACGAACTAAACGGCGATCAATCGATTCATTCTCCAATTTACCTCCTCGGTTTCAATTATGTTGAATAATAGCCCTAGCCCCGTCCAGTGTGTTTTGAAACCCCACCACCGGTACCGTAATTAGGTTACAGTACCTAACCAATCATCAAGTTTAGATGAGGAGAGCTTATGCCTGCTCCTCCTCATCTAAACCCGCGGATTGGACTTGCGAGTCATGATTTGTCCCATTTCGATTAAAAGAGTGCGTTCGCTTGACCCTTGCGACGGTCCGGTACGCTTGTAAAACCGTCCAAAGTTGCAGCTATTGCCCATCCGTTCCGATGGGCGCAACTTACTCACCAAACGCAGGCTGGATGGAGTGTAACGAGCTGCTCGATCCAGGCGCCGGGAAGGCGCTCAGTCGCCAATCCCCCGCCCGTTGACCACTCCGACGCTTCTGCGAGCCTCCCTAATCCCCACGTCCCCATGCCTGGCGCCGTCGAGTCGGTCTTCCGCGTGCTGGCGGGCTGCACGTCGCTCACGATGATCCTGAGCCCGACGCCGGCCGTGTACCAGATCTACAAGACGCGGCAGACCGGCCACACGTCCATCATCTCGCTGGTGTCCGTGCTGGCCAACTGCCACGTCTGGATGATGGACGGGTACCTCACGCACAACATGTTCCCGGTCTTCGCGACCTTCCTCACGGGCGACTTCATCGCGCTCGTGTACCTGGTCGTGTACGTCCGCGCGACCAAAGAGCGCAAGTACGTCTTCCAGGTCATCGGCGTGTACGTGGCCGTGCTGCTAGCCATCAGCATCTACGCCCTGCTGGGCGGTCTGGGCGTCCTGGGGCTCAGCAGGAGCACGGTCAACACCATCATGGGTTACATCGCCACGTGCGTCAGCCTCGTGCTGTACAGCTCACCGTTCATCAAGATGCGCGAGGTGCTGCGCACCAAGACGGCCGAGAGCATGCCCATTCACATGGTCGTCGCCGGCGGCATCAACAACACCATGTGGATCGTGTACACGCCCATGGCGGGCCTCTGGTTCCTTTTCGTCACCAACGTCGTCTGCGCCACGTTCGCCGTCACGCAGTTCCTGCTGTACCTCGTCTACCACCCGAGCAAGGCCCGCGCGCGCCGAGCCAAGGAAAATGGTAACGACCTGCTGGTCAAGGAGGAGGACGCGGCCACGCTCCAGATCGAGGCCAGCCACCTCTCCATCTCCATCGACCGCCAGTCGCGCGCCAGCATCGTCCCCGAAAGCCCCAGCTACCAGATCATGCCGTCGCCGCTCGCACCCCTGAGGCATTGATGCGGTCGCGGGAGTTGCAGACGAACTGCAGCGCTCGAAACGCACCGCACCCGTCGCCTTGTATGTTATGCTCGCTGCCGACGCTACGTACGCTAGAGTCGGCCCGAGCGCGGTGGCTGCAAACCCGTTCTGACCGCTTTGTACTAATGCATGCCGATCATAAATATACTCGATAACTCGCCAGGGATGAAAATTTTACGCCGCATCAGTCATCGGAGCGACTTCGCTGGTCGCGCATAGCAGTAGCCGTCAACTCGAAAGTTTGCACGTGTGCACGGTCCATGCAGCGAGGTGCGATGTCCAGTCCAATCAGTCGATCGGCCAGTTGATACAGTACAGCCGATTGTCTTACGCTGTGTTGATCATCTTCACAGCCAGTCGTGGTCAACTGCATTCCTACGTGAGAAGAGCTATACACCAGTACATGTAGTGCAAGTCGGACGCCTAACACCTCGATTCGATATATCCGCGTGACTCGCAGTCGAACGGTTGAGCGACGAGCACTGGGTACTGAAAAATTCACGTGCCCGTCGACACGGCTGCTGGGCTTCTGGTCGGAGTAAGCATTCCGAGCGAGATCAACCGGCGATGGCGCATTTGACAGATCATCAAGTGAACACAAGCAAAGGCTCGATCGACTTGCTGTCCACGTGAGTGACGGTCGCATTCAATGATGAGTGTGGCGCGTGGGCCGCCGATTTTCCTGTCTATCCCTTTACATCAGTACATTTACGCCATCATTCAAAGCTTTTATGAGTAGAGTGTATTGAGTTATATTGTTTTTTGCTTCTGCGCACACCTCTGCTTCAAACACATTTCCTTGTTCACGCTCCCTTGTCTCAAATCTGTCGCCTCGCGGCCTTCACATCCCACCCGCGGGCCCATCCCAGCGCTTGGACTGGATGTGGAGGCGCCTCCGTCTCATCCCTCAGTTTCGATTTTGCCTCCCTCGGCCCATGCGCCCCTTGAACCGCATCTGCGCACCGAGCGCTGACACTGCAGCACCACCGAGCCGATCCTCTCCATATCTATAAGCGCGTCACGATGGCCAACTCGGCCGTGGTGCTCCTCTTCAAGATCCTCGCGACCTGCACGTCGCTGTCGGTCACGCTGAGCCTCTCGCCGTCGCTGTACCGCATCTTCAAGGCCCGGGACACGGGCATCGCCTCCGTCTTCCCGCTCGTCGCCGTCTTGGGCAACTCGCACGTCTGGTGAGTGTGTATCACTCCTCATTCGGACGATCGATCAACCGACTGACCAATGTGACTGAAACAACAGGATGCTGGACGGCATCGTCACCCGGACGTGGTTCCCCATCTTCACGTGCTTCCTGATCGCCGACATAATCTCGGTCGCGTACCTGTCCGTCTACATCTACTGCACCAAGAACCTCAAGTGCACGCTCAAGGTGGTCGGCTCCGGTGTGGCGTTCTACTTGCTGATCACTCTGTACGCCATCCTCGGCGACCTCGGGCTCCTTGGTCAGTCGCACCACGGAGTTGAGAACACGATGGGCTACCTTGGCGTCACGATCGGCCTCAGCATGTACTCGTCGCCGCTGGAGCGCATCATGATGGTGCTCAAGTACCGGTCGGCGGCTTTCATCCCGATCCCGATGGTCGTCGCGGGCATCACCAACAACATCATGTGGATCATCTACACGCCAATGGTGGGCAACTGGTTCATGCTCGTCGGCAACTCCATGTGCCTCGTCGTCGGCATCGTCAACATCACGCTGTACCTGGTGTTCAACCCCAAGACCCATCCGCTGCCCGACGACTTCAGCTTCTCCAATGGAGCGGCCGCCAACGAGCCGCCGCCCACCGACGAGCTCGCCATCTCCTTCATCGTCACGCCGAGGGAAACGCCGTCAGACGTGCACAAGAAGAGCCTCGGCAGCCCGGTGTACGCGTCGCTGCGCTCACCGCTCGAGCCGATCGAGGTACAGTTGCAGCCGGCGTCGACTTCGGAGGCCACAGAAGCGCAGTAACTCGTTAAGGAGGAGATAGTTGTGAGATGAAATCTATCGCGCGTCTATTGATTCGTTACTGCAGTTCTGTGGTGGCTACTGGATGCTGATGGGCGACTTGACCCTCACATATTCGATGGTTGGGCTGCTGCAATTGTTGCTGGGCCCCACCGACGGATGAAGAGCGAGCTTGGACACCTTGCCGTGGACTGAGACGTCGTCACCGTCATCGTCGATCTGGATCTGGACCTGGTGCTGCTCGTGAGCAATCCGCGCCGACTGCTTTGGGTAAAAAATGAAGTAAAGCACGACCTGGAGCGCAGCGAAGAAGGCGCAGACGGCGCCCAGCACGAACACGAACATGTCGCCGACCAGCAGACCGTCGATGACCCACAGCGTGTTGCTGACGGCGCCCGCGAGGCACATTCCGACAGGGATGGACGCCCCAGATCGCGTCTTCAGCACGCGCGCAATGGTCTCGAAGGGGGAAACGTACAACAGCACGCTGCCGACGGCCATCAGGTAACCTGTGACGTTGTTAAGCTGATCGGCTGAGAGCCCGATGACGCCGACCTTGGTCAGGATCACGAACAGGCTGGCGGCGACGATGAAGACGAGCGCCGCGGCGATCGAGAGAGCGGCGTACCGGCGCGCCGCGGTGTATCGGAAGTAGACGACAGTGTAGATGATGGACAGCGCTTCTCCGAAGAGGTAGGTGGCAAACAGCGGGAAGAGGTCACCTGTGACGAGCCCATACATCATCCTGTATCGATAGACAGTGAGTGAGTTGGTTTGTGGGATGCCGGGTATGTAGATCAAGTCGCCGCCGTCACTTACAGCATGTGGCAGTTGACGAGCAGGCCGACGAGCGGCAGCAGCGCGGCGTCGCCCGTGCCGCGCGCCTTGTGGACTCGGTAGATGGTCGGCGCGGAGCTGAGGCACATGGCGACCGACGCGACCGACGCCAGCGCCTGCAGGATCACCAGTCCGACTCCCATTGAAGCGTGAGTGTGTGGGTGTTTTTCTTGGCCGGCTCAGACGGAAGTAGCGAATTCAAGAATGGCTCGAGCGTGAGGTAGCGAACTGGCACAGAATCAAGCTACGCCATGGCACCGGGCCGGTAGCTGTCGCAGTACCGGCACGCGCTCCATTGGGTCATCTCGGTGTCGCTGCGCTTGCCGTCAAATCCGACTGATTGGAAGCTTCGCGAAGAGTGAATGTCGTTGTCTGGAGTCTTTGCTGCGTGTCAAGCCAGCCGGCCGATACACAGGGCGGTGCTGAAGCTGGAGGTGACAAAGAGCGGTCTGCTTCAGAAGCTGCGCGCCGGACGGGAGGGTGACGTACCCCCTGCGCCAGTGATTGATCCACACTTGGGTTTTGTATGCGCAAATGCGACTCGAAGGGACATGAGACGAGACGCTCCGTCACATGCGTACTTAAAGAAATATGAACGGTACTTAAAACACTTGGGCTGCTTCACATCGCGGCGGGTCCATGACTGGATGCAGTCATCTGATGTCGACGTGTATTAATATAACGTCCGCCAGCCTGAAGCTGAGCAACTCGTGCGACCACATAACCAATGACTGGGCGCGGTCACCGCCACGAAACAGGGCGTCGCTGCGTTCTTGTGGTCAGCGTGCAGTCGGTGGAACATTTGGAGACCGTCCGAAAGCAGTTTACGCCCTCACCGAGGAGTCCTCGCCCACAAGGCGAGGTGACCTGCCAGCCTCGCTCCGACGAGGTAGGTGTTATAGGCCTAAACATTTGGCGATGGGCGTACACTACAGTACTGGCGAGCGCCACAAGAACGAGCGAAGTGCACTGACACGATGTCACCAACACTCATGACCCCCCGCTTGTTGACCGCGACGTCTGTGTCCACGACCCAGTTTTGTCGCGTTACAGTATTGTACTGCCAGGTGTAAGGAGCCCTTTCGATGATGAGATGAATTCGAATCATCGCAGAGGGTCGTCCGAAACATCTCACTCATCCAAACAACAGCCATGATGCTTGCGCGCTGTCGCCACGAGCAGTCATTACGAAAACACGAGCGTGAATGTCGATACATACCAAAACACGTGTCCAGGTGTCGACTAGAAAACTAGTCTAGCTTGTTGTAACTATGCAGCGTACGTATATTGTGAACTTGGCTGAAAGTTTTAACCGATCGCGTAATCTACGTGCCCATTTCAACAACGCCCTACCACCGAACGACGACACAAAATGGGCCAGAGAACACAAAAAGGGTCGACGAACGAGCGGCTATCGGCAACGCGTTCTACCGCTTCGTTCGGCTCATTCCCTGATTTACCCACCGCCCCACTCGTCGCTAGTCGCGTCCTCCCCGAATCCTCATGTCGAGCACCGCCGTGACCGTGGTCAAGGCGCTGGCGGGCTGCGCGTCGCTGGTGATGATCCTGAGCCCGTCCATCGCCATGTATCGCGTCCACAAGAGCAAGCAGGTCGGGCTCGTGTCCTTCATCCCGCTGGTCTCGCTGCTGGCCAACTCGCACGTCTGGATGATGTACGGCTACCTGACGGGCCTCATCTTCCCGGTCTTCATCACGTTCGTGATCGGGGACGTGGTCGCGCTCGGGTACATCGCCGTCTACTGGCGCTACACGACCGAGCGCAAGTTCGTGCTGCGCGTCTTCCTGATCGTGCTCTCGGTCCTCTTCGTGCTCAGCCTGTACGCCATTCTGGGCGGACTCGGCTACCTCGGCCAGAGCTACCACGGCGTCGGCAACGTGATGGGATACGTCGCCGACATCGTCGCTGTGTGCCTGTACGGCGCACCCATGGAGAAGATCTTCCTGGTGCTCAAGCACAAGTCGGCCGCCTACTTCCAGATCCACATGGTGATCGCGGGCACGACCAACAACGCACTGTGGTTCACCTACGGCATCCTGTCTCGCAACTGGTTCATCATCTCGCCCAACATCCTGTTCCTCACGCTTGGCTCCACGACGCTCGTGCTGTACATGATCTACAACCCCAAGACGCACCCGCTGCACCTCCCGGACGAGAAGACCGAGGCCGAGAGGTCGGTGTCCGTGGCCATCGACATGACCCCGACCTGTGCGGGCGGCAAGGCGCCCATCGATCTGCAGAGCCCCAGCTTCGAGGCGATGCACTCCCCACTCGCGCTCCTGAGGAACTGAGCCGCGTGTCGACCCAGTAAACGTTTAATTGAACCGTTAAACGCCATTTGCATGTCTGTCATTAGCGTTTCGTGGTGCAGCCTTGGTAAAATCTTGGGACACTCCGGCACTTCAGAGCAACCGCCCCACACCGGTGTCGTGAATGTACTGTACTGTTCTGCAGAGTATCAGGGGATGTCAAATGAGCCAGGCACCGCCGATGTGGGCCGCGTCAACACGGGCGGCGCCGAAATCGACGGATTTCGCGGCCTGCTGATTGCGTTCAGGTCAAGGAGCTACGTCGTCGCTCCATGTCTCGTCGCTGTCGCAGTTTTCGACCCTGTCGCATACTCTTGAATCAGTATTCGATTCACATATGCTAAATATAGTGTACTGCTTTAACGGTAAACTAGATTCGCAATATTGCGTTTGACCACTTCAACGAGGCCCACGGTTGGCACCGCGTCTCAGGCGCTGCTCACCAGTTTCTTGGCTCGGGAACAAGTGATCCAACCGCCTCATTCCTCAATTTCCTGCGTCCGAGCGATCACTCCACCCCTCCGATCCCTCAATCCAGTCCACAATGGTCGCCGCGGCTGCAGTTCTGGCGGTCAAAATCATCACGGGGCTCACCACCATGCTGGTCATCCTGAGTCCGTGCGTCGCGCTGGCTCGGGTCGTCAAGGCCAAGGACGTGGGCAGCGTCTCGGTACTTCCGCTGCTGCTGCTACTCTCGAGCTCCCACATGTGGATGATGTACGGAGCGATCGCGGACCTCATCTTCCCAGTCTTCTCCGTCTTCGTCGTCGGTGAGGTCGCGGCGGTGGCCTACCTCGTCACGTACTGGCGGTACGCCGGGGACCAACAGGCGATGGTCGTGCGCCGTGCCGCCGTGACGGTCGGCATCCTGACGATCGCTACTATCTACGCGGTGCTCGGCGCCCTCGGCCGCACCAACCAGAGCCACCACTACGTCGTGGTCACCATGGGATTGATGGCGGACATTGCGCTCGTACTGCTGTACGGCGCGCCGCTGGAGAAGGTGGCGATCGTGCTCCGGACCAAGTCGGCGACATGCATTCAGGCGCCGATGGTCCTCGCCGGCACTATCAACAACATTTCGTGGCTGTGCTACGGCATCTTGACCAGCAACTGGTTCATCATCGGCCCCAACTGCCTCTTCATCACGATCCACTCGTTCCAGCTGGGGCTGTGCGTCGTGTTCAGGGAGCGCAAGGAGCAGCAACAACCCAAGCTGCCGGACGAGATCGAGATCGTCACGGACGTTTCGGACGAGACGAGCTCCCAGGAGGGCGAGCTCGTCATTGCGGTCCAGAGCCCAGTAAGTAGCGGCAGCTTCCACGCCTTGGCGTCGCCCCTTGCGTTCCAGTCTAGAGTCTAGAGCACGGCAAGGCTGCTCGCATCTGGGCAGTCCAATAGTTAATCGATCGCATGCAATAGAATATCATCTTCCTCTTCATCAAAATGCTGTCTAGGCCGTCCATGCTCTGGTCATCTAACCTGTATCTGGCTGGCCCACCACCATTCATTCTGCTCACGCGTCGCCTCCTCGTCCGTTTTGTTGACTGGTTGTCTCGAGTGTGGCGGTAATCAACATCACTCGGTCTCCACTCAACAAGCCAACAAGTCGCGTCCAGAGGCCATCGCGTCTGCCCAAAATTTTACTGGTGGTCGCGCTTTTGCGTCCGCATCGTAGACATTTCGCCCCTAGACTGTGACACGATCGTTCGATCGATCATTCAGTCTCCCACGGCCCGGTCGACCCGTGCGGTTCGCAAAGACGCACGGCCGATTGTGCGCTCACTATCGCTGCGCCATGCTGAAAATTCATACTCCGAGTGCCTAGGGACCGACGCACGTTTCCATCAGCTGAAGTCCATTTTGCCGGGCGAGCGTGCACAAGTTCAGTTTGAAGTCCAGTCGACTGTCTGATCCCCCAAAATACTCGGCCGCAAAGGCGGCGCGGCGCGTGCGTGTTGGCTCGCGGCGGCTTGAAGCAGCGGATCGCCGCGCTAAAATTAGCCGCGTCGACGCGTCGCCCGTGGCACTGTCATGTGGCAGGATGGATACGCCGCTCGCCACGTTGGTGTTAGCGCATCTCGCTTCAGAAACCAACGCGAGTGGTTGGCTGGCAAGTCGCTAGCTGACTAGTTGGTATCCAGAGTCGGGCGCCTGTCGGGTGCGAGAGCCGCGAGCGATCTATACTTGGCGCTTTCTGATCAGGAATCTTGTCTGTCTCATTTTTTTTCGTCGGGCAAGTCGATCGGTAGACGTACGTACCGTTGCACCGCTTCAGGCGCGCATGTAGACGACATCGCTTGTACGCGTGTACGCTTGTAACATGTTGCAGTACAATTTCATTAGAAGATGGTGATTAATTGGGAATAGGATACTGAGTTAGATACCAAGTGGCCACGTCAGAGACGCGACGAGGCGTCCAAACATCAGCTTGGACGTCGGCGACCCGTTTTGCTTGCGTCGGCCGCCGCCACTCCGCATGGGGATAAAAAATAGAGAGGCCGATGCTTCGCATGTCTTTCCTGCCTGGTTGAAGCGCGCGAGCCGTCGCCGCTTGTTCTCTGCGGATGCTGAAGCAGCCAGCGAAACCTCCTTGGACCTGCCACGAGTTCAATGGCCTCGGGGGCATTACACAATTCGCTTCCGCATTCTCAAGACGCTCGTCGAGAGCGAGTGGGCTCTAGACCACTACTACTACTACTACTACTATTACTGCAACCAGCCAAGATGGGAGACGCACTGAGCGCTACTGTCAACATACTGGCGTCGGCGTCCAGCCTCGCCATCTACTTGAGCCCCGCGCCGAGTCTCTACAGGATCATGCGCGAGCGCAAGGCCGGCGAGGTGTCCATCCTCCCGCTCGTCTCCATGTTCGCGAGCTGCTTCATCTGGTAAGTCGCTTTGTCTCTTGCCGTTTGTATTGACGACAACCCGACACTGACAACGCTCGCTGTGTGCATGCAACAGGGGCACGTACGGCTTCCTCGTGAGCAACATGTTCCCGCTCTTCACGACCATGGGCATCGGCTGCGTGCTCGCCTTCAGCTATGTGTGCGTCTACTGCAAATTCACGACGCAGCCCAGGCGCGTGGCCAAGATCCTCGGCTCCGCACTGGTCTTCCTGGCGGTCGTGATGCTGTACGTTGTCTTGGGCGTGACGGGTGCGACCGGCCAGACCAACGACCAAATTGCGACCGTCATCGGCTACGTCGGGTCCGTCGTCAGCTTCCTGCTGTACTCTTCGCCGTTCGAGAAGATCGTGCAGGTACTACGCACTCGCTCCGCCGCGTGCATCCCCATCGGTCTGTGCGTCGCGTCCGCCGTCGGCAACACGCTCTGGACCGTCTCGGGCGCGCTGGACTTCGACCTGTTCGTGCTGCTGCCCAACGCGGTCTGCGCCGTGCCGCCCATGATCCAGATCGTGCTCTACGTCATGTTCCGGCCCAAGAAGCAGGCCGCCGTCATCATGAACCTGTACCACGCGCCGCGCTCGCCAACAGAGGGCCAAGCGGGTCCAAAGACGCCCCCCGCGCTGCCCGACCTAGAGGCGGCAACCGCGCAGTACGAGGAACTGGCCACGCCAGCACACTCGGACACCGTGGTTTTAGTAGAATAGACAGACTAGAACTGACCTGTACATTTTTGCATCGAGTGCGCGACGGCGCTTAGACGTACAGTTATCAACATATCAATCCTATAGAGAGCATGAACACCTTCACGCGCATAGATGTAGAAGAGGCAGAGGCTGGCGTCCGACTGCCCTTCGTCCAATCCTGAAGAACAGGTTGACGTTGGAGGCTTGTTCGTTTCGGACGCCAAGGCACAACCATCTCCCGTCTCGCATCTTTCGATCTTCCAGTGTGCGTGGCGGGTTGGGGCGAACCTTCAGCGGCTGGATCCGTCTGCATCTGCACCTGAAGTCCAAAGAGAGCGCGGACCATGACTGCGCTCGCAAAACTATTTCTCTGTCTGCTGGTTGATTCACCCGCGACTTGCCAGTCGCTATTTCCTCCAATGTGCACGTTCCCTCCAATAATAACCGCTGGATAGGTTTCAACGTCCAACGCTCGCTGCTTTTCTCCGCTTTTTCTCGCAATGCGGAGGCCATCCGTTGTCTCCATACGTGACGATTGTCGCTCCATAATTAGATGGGTCTCCGCCCGCGTCACCAGCAGCACGGGCGTCATCACGGCCGGCAGATTCGCGTCCGATCTGCGTTTCAGACTGGATAAGGACATGCGGCTGTTGAGGTATTTATACCGGCACATTGAAGTGCGTGGCTTGCGGTTCCATCAATGAGACCCCCTTGGTCCGAACCCCATAGCGCAAATTCCATTTGAGAAGTGATCCAGACGACCTCGGTGCAGAAGTCGCGCGATTCTCCGTGGTGCGGCCAAGAATGGGGGCGTTCGACACGATCGTGAGCCTGCTGGCGTCGCTGTCGAGCCTCGCCATCTACCTCAGTCCGTCCCCCAGCATGTACCGCGTGATCAAGGAGCGCAAGACGGGCGACGTGTCCATCATCCCGCTCGTGTCCATGCTCGCCAACTGCCACATGTGGTGCGTCCCCGTGTTTGCGAGATGTCGTAGCGCACTCGCTCACTGTTCTCATTGCGCAATGATATCGCAGGGGCATGTACGGCTACCTGGTCATGAACATGTTCCCGCTGTTCACGACCATGGCGCTGGGCTTCGCGCTCGCGCTGAGCTACATCTGCATCTACTGCCGGTTCACGGCGCAGCCCAAGCGCGCGATGAAGACCATCGCCGTCACCTTCGCTTTCCTGCTGCTTGTGACCACGTACGTGGCGATCGGCGCGCTGGGCCTAACCAACCAGTCGATCGACGAGGTCGCCACGGTCATGGGCTACATCGGGTCCATCGTCAGCTTTCTGCTCTACTCGTCGCCCTTCGAGAAGATCGTACAGGTACTGCGCACGCAGTCGGCCAAATGCATTCCCATCGGCATGTGCGTCGCGTCGGCGGTCGGCAACTCGCTCTGGACCGTGGCGGGCGCCGTCAACTTCGATCTGTTCGTGCTCGTGCCCAACGCGGTCTGCGCCGTGCCGCCCATGATCCAGGTCGTGCTCTACATCGTGTTCCGGCCCAAGCACCACATCGTCGTGCTCAACTACAGCGTCATGCACCCGGGCAAGCCGCCCGAGGGCAAGGTGGCCGTGCACTAGCGCGCTGTGACTGGTAGTATCGGGGCGAAGAGCCTGCTTATCACATAGACAAAAGCTTACAAGTCGATTGTGCTCCCGTTCATCCAATCCCAACGCGGCTTGGGCCCGTGCCTTCAGATCGGAAGAAGACCCGCAGCATAGCCAGGACGAGCGTGGCATCCATCTCCTGGGTCGACTGGTCGAATCGGCTGCACAAACGGCGTGTTGGTCCAAAGCCGAAACACTGAAGAGCCCTTCATCTCTCAAACAGACGTCCAGAGATCTGAAAGGGAGGAGGAGCCATGGGCGCGGGGCTGGTGGCACAGGCGCTCGCGTCGATCGCGTCGCTCGTCATGTGCCTGAGCCCGGCGCCGTCCGTCTACCAGATCTGCCGCGACCGCGACACGGGTGAGGTCGCGCTGCTGCCGCTCATGGCGCTCGCGATCAGCTGCCACATGTGGTGAGCGGTTCATGTGGACAAAACACGCTTCGAGTGTTTGCACTCACGACTGAGACTGTGACTCGTGGGACGGCAGGGTGCTGTACGGCTACTCCACGGGTGACATCTTCCCGCTCTTCATCACGTACATCGTCGGCGAGCTCGGCGCGCTCGCGTTCGTGTCGGTCCACTTCTGGTACTCCACGTCCCGGGCGTACGCGCTCCCCGCCATGGCGTTCGCGGCCGTGTTCGTCGCCGCCGCGACGCTGTACCTCGCGCTGGCGGTGAACGGCGTGACGGGCCAGAGCCGCCACGGCGTGAGCGTCACGGTCGGGTGGATCACGGCCGCAGGCAGCTGCTTGCTGTACACGTCGCCGTTCGAGACCATCGCGCGAGTGCTGCGCACCAAGTCGGCCGCGTCCATCCCGATCGCCTTATGCCTCGCGGGCAGCAACTCGCTGTGGGTCATTTTTGGCTTCGCCATCGACGACATGTTTGTCGCGGGGCTCAGCGTGATCTGCGTCGTGCTCCCAGTGGTCCAGGTGATGCTGTACGTCGTCTACAGCCCGGTACGTATGTCCAGACGACAGAGAAGGAGTGCGTGTTCACGGGGGTGGAGTCGCCCAAGACGGAAGACCCAGTCGAAGCGGTCACTTGAGCTTCTTAGCCGGTTATGGATCGTCTGTAAGGTACAACGTCGGCACAAGCGTCACAACCTACGAACCCACGCACATGCATGTAACCTGAACTCGTAGAAAGCACTCACTGCCATCTACTCACGCTCGCAGTCGTCTCCTTTGGTGCACATGCCAGCACTCATGCAAAAATGTCAGCACTTTGAACCGTCACTCCGTATTGCCAGCCGCTTGAGGACGTCGATTCGCTAACGGCGTCGATTGAGCCGCTCCTGCTGCTGTTTGAGCCGCTCGTGCTGTTGTTGGCGTCGGTCATGTCGCTGTTGGCGACTATCGAGCCGCTCCTCTAGCGATACTGGCGGCGGCGAGTCTCTGCTTTTAAGGCGTTCGTGTCGCTATTGGCAGCCGATCGTCCAGTGGCGACTGACGCTGTTCAAGGCCGTCAACTCGCTCATGGCAAACGTCGAGCGGCGCCTGCCGCTACTGAAGCCAGCCGTGCTACTGGTGGAGCCCTCAAGACGCTCCAGCAGCACAATCAGCGTCCGGCAACTCGCTCCGGCTGATGCACACGCTGTTTATCTAGCTGTTGACGACCTGTTGTCGCCTCTGCTGCTGTTCACGATGGTCGTATCGCTCCGACTGCTATTGACGCCGGTTCTGCTGCCATTGGAGCCAGCCGAGCCGCTCGTGCAGCAATATTAGCAGCCGCCAGGTCGCTCTAGCTGCTGGTCACGTCTGTTGTTGCGCTCGTGGTGATCATCGAGCAGGGCCAGCCGCTGTTCAAGGCTGTCGCCTCGCTCATAATGATCGTCGAGCGGGGCCTGCTGCTGTCGGAGCTGGCCCTGGTGGTATTGGAGCCGGACCAGCTGCTGTTGGAGACCGGCGAGCTGCACTTGCCGCTGCTGTCTCATCGTTCGCAGCGCCAATACCGGCAGGCGAGTCGCCCCAGCTGCTGCTACTGCTCGTGCTGTTGTTGCTCATTCAATTGCTCATTCAGTTGATCGTGCTGCTGCGGCTGCTACTCGTGCTTTCGCTGTTGGTGCTGATGATGCCGCCGCCGCTGGAGCCGTGTTTCCTGTAGCTGATGGTGACCGTCGAGTCAGGGCACTCGACGCTGCTCGACCCGCTGATCACGGTGACAACCGTCAGCGGCTCCTGCCGCCGTCCTGCTGCCGATGGCGATCATTGAGCGTCAACTACACCTATTGAACATCCGACGCTCTTATCGTAGGTCGAGGAGCTGCTGGCGCCGCTCGACTTGGTGCTGGCGCCGCTCAGGTCGTTGTTGGAGCCGCTCATGTGGTCGACGACGCTCGTGTCGCTGCTGCCGGCCGCCGAGCCCTATAGTTTACATCAGTACGAGCACAATCCACACCGTCAGCGTCCCGATCACCTCCTACGCTCTCTAAAACACACAAAGCGAACACTTTGAAGGGTACTCCGTGTCGCCTGCCGCTTCTGATCGCAGCACCTGCTCGTGGCCACGACGGCGGCGCGCGCTGCGGCTGTGGACGCCTTCGGCGTCTGTGACGGCACCGCTCTCGCCGTCGTTCGACTCGCGGATGGGGACCTTCGAGCTGCTGTCGGAGTCGGTCGCGCCGCTGCTGTCCGAGTCGGCCGTGCCGCTGTTGGAGTCGCTTCTGCTGTTGATGGCGATCGTCGAGCGGCTCCTGCTGCTGTTAGGATCTGTCCACGAGCTGTTGAACGCGCTATCCTCGCTCTTGGCGCCCTCCGGACGCGCTCGTATCGCTGCTGCCGCCCGTCTTCCGCAGCTGAAGACATCACCAGTACAAACAAGCACACATTGGTACGTCAGCGTCACCCACCACCTACGCCCTCACTTATGCTAGGATAGATGTGGGGAGTATTGATGGGGTCGACAGCGTTGCCGAGATCGTCGCCGCCGCGAAGTCCGGCGTCCTGGACTGGAACTCTGGATTGCGGATATCGGACTCCCGATATCCGCAATCCACCAACACATTCGCAATTAGAACTCGCACCAACATCCGAATCCAGAGCTACAATATGCACAAATCAGCCAATACTGACCGAAGACTTACCGCCAGCCACTCTTGAGCACACGCCGAGGTCTTCGCTCCGTCCTGCTGCTGCTGCGATGCACCCGAATTGCTCGTGGACGCGCTCATTCACTGGAAGCGGCCGTTCACACGAGGGAGCTGAGCTGCTGCCCGGCGCACTCGAGTCGCTCGCGGACGCGATCTCCCGTAGGAGCCGCGGTCCACCGGCACACTCGAGTCGCTTGGACGCGCTCTCGACTCCCTCGCGCGGCTGCCGACGCCGTCGAGTCGCTCCAGGACGTGCTCGCTCACCCGAGCGGGCCGTCCGGCGTACTCGAGGCACTCTGTAATGCCATTCCATACACGATTAGTACCAATTCGATCAGTATTAGCGTACACCATACAATGTGAGAGCAAAAGCTCACCGTCGGCAGGTCTTGGACGCGCCCGTCCGCGCCGTGAGGGAGCTGAGCTGCGGCTCGAACTCTCCGGAGTCGCTCGGACTCCTTGATCGCGATGCTGATCGCCGTACTTGATCAGCTGCAACTACCGTAAACGAATCCCTCCTCCTGACCTTACTGTGGCGTTCTCGAGTGGCAATATGATGCTCCTTTCTTGCTCGAGTGGCGCTTTCCAGCGCTCTTCTCGCTCTGTTCGCTCTATGCGTCTTGGACTCGCCGCGGGAGACCACCCTGGCGCTGGGGATATGAGAGCTGTTAAACTCGATCGAACTGCTCCAGCTTGCCTGAGGCGCAGCACGTTCGATGATGCTGCTGAGCGGCGCGGTCCATTGGCTACTGGACGCGCTCGGCTCACTGGAGCAGCTCCCCAACGCCCTCATGTGGCGCTTTGACGCGCTCTTTTCACCCATCTGGTTCTCGAACGCTCCTTTCCATCGTCGTAACCGCACTTTGACGCGTTTTCGCCACTCGAGGCGCCCGACACCTGCGAGATGCAACACATAAACAGCCAAAGCCACAATATCAGCACCAACTATCACGTCTAGATCACTCCGAACATGCCCACTAAGTCGCTGCAGTCGCTTCTGGTGCTGTTGAATCGGTCGAGTCGCAGTTGGCGTCCGTCGAGGCCTTGCCGCCGCTCGTGGCATCGGACTAGCCGCTGCCATCGACCGTCGAGTCGCTCCTCTTGCTGTCGAAATCGCTCTAGTTGCTGTTGGAGTGGAACGAATTGCGCCTAGTGACCGCCGTCTAGCTGGTGTTGGTGACGGTCTCATCGCCCTCTTCCGCTACTGCGACCTTCGAATCACTTCTCCCGCTGTCGGAGCCGGTCGACGACCTGGTGGCGACCGCCGAATCGCTCGTGCGCATGTTGGCGTCGCTCTTGTTGACGTTGCCGTTCGTCGCGGCGCTCTTGATGTTGTTGGCGCTGCTCCTGCTGCTGCAGCCGGCCGCGGCGGCGCTTGTACCGTTGTTGCGTCGCTCGTGCTGCTCGCGACGGCTGTGGACCCGCTGCCCTTTCTGTTGAAGCCGTCTCTCGGCCTGTTGCACGCGTTTTCCTCGCTGTCGGCGCGCTCCGTACGCGATCGTGTCGCTGTCGCCGGCCGCCAAAAGCTATCTACGCCACCAGTATATGCATAATTGGCAACGTCAGTCCTCCTGTCACCTCCTCTGGTCTCTCAAACATGCAAAGTGAACACTGTGAGCCTTTACGCGATGGCAGCTAGCGCTGGCGGTCGTCTCCGCGGGTGTCCACGCCTGTGCTGACTCTGGGGACGCTCCGAGTCGCACGAGACGCTGCGGGGACCGCCCCAGCTGGTACGAGGTGCTGCGCTTCCGGTGCTGCGCTGCTGCTGGGCTCACTTGATCTAGCGTTTGATGCAACTATCTCTATGAGACTGCTCGCTATCGTGCTCGAGTGGCGTCCGACGCTCCTTTTTCTCGCTATTTTTTTTTTCTTCTTTGAGCTCGAGTGGCACTGGATCGCGCTCTTTTCCTTCTTAAACTACTAGTAGGTGGCGCCAGGCGCTCTTTTGACGATCAAGTGGCCCGTGAACTTGTTTGGGTCTCAGCTAGGCTGCGTGATACGCGGTGGCGTCCTCTTGGTGCGTCGATGGACCGCCCCAGTAGCTTGTGGCCGCTCGGGTTTTGTCTGTTGGCCATCCGCTGCGCTTGGTGCCCGCGAACTGCGACCTAGGGCACGCACACCATCACAATTCACAGTGTTACCATACGTGGACCGGCTTCTCCATCAACTACGCAAGCTAGGACCCACTGTACCTTACCGACTGCAGCGCATCAGGCCGTCGGCTCCAGAGCGACCGCCCGGCCGGCGGCGTCGGCGCGCCCTCGCCGCCGGAAAGGCGCGCGAGGGGGTCTGCCGGCGTTGAAGGGGAGGAAGGTGCGGGCGCTTGTGCTGGATCAAGGAGATTCGAGAGTGCGGGGAGCTCCGCTGGGCGGATCCCCAAAGAGAAAGTACGCACCGGAAGGGGGAGGGGATCGACACGTGGAGAGCTCTCGAGTTGCCATCCTTTCTCGGCGAGAAAGGCCGACCATGGGCGGTTAGCACTGACGCTCGCGCGTGGACAATGAAGTTGGCGCCTCCCAGCGCCCGCCTGTCCGCGGACGGCCAGCGCCCGGCGCCTCGCGGATACGTTTGGTCAGTCAAATGCATGGCGGGCGAGACGGCAACTAGCGACAAAGCGCCCATACTCAGCATACAAAACGTACTTTCGCGCTGGCGAGCACGCGCACCGCTGCAGCTGGCGCGCCAAGGCGTCGGCCTCACCGTGGCCGCAGCGGCGGGAGACCAAGGCGCGGGAGGCGGGAAAGTGCGCGCGTCGGCTGGCTTTGGACAATGGGCGGACTGGATTCTGGTTACCTTCAACATGGCGGCACTGCAAGTTACCCCAAACCAATGTGATACACATTATATTGTGGCCGGTATACGTTTGCGATAATGCCAAGCATGGGCGCTTACTTTGAAGTATTTAACGGGCGTCAACCTAAACAGGGTTGTTGCGGCACGACTCGATTCACGGTTGGGACCTGATTGCAGGGTCTGACCTGGCAGCCGCCCGACGCCATGGTAGTTGTACTGTAGCGCCTCGACCGACTCCGACAGGAGCGGCTCGACCAGCGCCAGCAGCGCCCCGACCGTCGTCTCCAAGGGCGGCAGTACAAGTGTCGTGTTCGTCGCGGGGCTGAGTGCGTTCTGCGCCGCGCTTCTTGCGATTTAGATGTGATGTGCGTCGCCTAGTGCACGACCCAGCACGGCGCCAGGTCGCGTCAGACGTCCTGACGAGTCGTCGACAGAGAAGGAGTGCTGATTCCAGGAGGCGGAGTCGCCGAAGCAGGAAGCCCGGTCGAAGCGATCGCTTGGGTCTGCCAGGTGCGTTCTCGTGTGGGAGCAGATTGCGTCTTTCTCGGCGTTTGAGGTGGAAGGGATACGTGTTCGCCGACATCTCACGTTGATCATTGGTTAGGCAGTGAGCTTTCGAGCCGATGCGACGTTAACGCACCCGCTCAGTCTCTCTTCCAGTGGAGGTTACCGCGAGCGCCCGGGGCTGGGCCGCCCTCTCGGTACTTGGTAGTTCTTACGGCTTGCCCCGGGGTGTCTGGCTTCGACGTCACCGGGCCCGTAGTTGGGGTCGCCGGTTGTTTCGTCGACGGCGAAGGAGTAGGCGTCGCAGGCGTTTCAGTTGACACCGCCGGGTGGACGTGGGCGTAGGCGTAGATGTGGTACGAGTGGCAGTCGGCCACTGCCGTGTCGACGACGCCGGAGCAGATAGCACCGTGCTCGTCGGGCATGGAGTAGGTCACGTCGCGGCACACGCTCCCGTGCGCCATGGCCACCGCCAGTGTCTGGCCGGGCACCAGGATCTCCGTGCATGTCGTTGGTGCTTATGGGCGCCTTAGCAAGAACGCCAACGCCGAATCCCCGAGCAATGGCGGTGCTTGCCCGTGCCGATTTGGCTCGAGGCCTGCTCAACACTGTACAGTACAGCGGCGGGGGCCCAGAACGTTATAAGAGACAAGGTGAATCATATCGGTCTCCTGATTTATGGAGACTACAGCAGTTCGTCTCAGTCGTCGTGGCGGCGCCTCTGACTTGAACGAGCATTGATCACGCTGTTCAACCAGGCGAGGCTGAGCCGCAATGTTGTATTTCCGCTTTAAAGTTCGCAGCTTAAGCGAGTCGGAACGACCACCTCGGGGCTGGTGAGCGTCTCGACTGGTCGCCACGCTGGTGAGCGACTCATTTCAGCGTTGCACGCGTCCGACTCTTCGTCGCAAGTTCGCCAGTTGAATTATGATCCACACCAGGTCCTCCCATCTCTTTTGTGTTGATATTTTCTGTTATCGGGAGGCACTGGAGCATCTCTGGTCTCAACTGAGCCGTCCGCAGCGAAGGAAAAACGAAATCTGGCTCACACTTTCTCTCTCTCTCTCTCTCTCTCTCTCTTTCTGCCTCACTCATCCTACGGCTCGTCGTCACCACTTTCGCTCGGTCAGGCGCTCAGGATGACGACGCCGCCGTTGCCGATGTGATACCGGCCTACTTGCCCTCGCAAGTGCTGGTCGAGCTGTCCCACGAACACTGCAGGAACCAAATGTTGCAGCTGATCTTCGACTTGAAGCGGGTGCACCACGCATCATTCGCCGACGTAGGCGCTGGAGTCGGCGTCGGAGTTGGCGTCGGTGTACAAGTTGGTGTCGGTGTCGGCGTCGGCGTTGGGGTAGGAGTCGGTGTCGGCGTCGGCGTTGGAGTCGGAGTCGGCGTTGGAGTGGGCGTCGGGGTAGGAGTCGGGGTAGGAGTCGGCGTCGGAGTAGGAGTCGGCGTCGGACTAGGCGTCGGAGTAGGTGTGGGCGTCGGAGTAGGCGTCGGCGTCGGAGTAGGCGTCGGGGTAGGAGTAGGCGTCGGCGTCGGAGTAGGCGTCGGGGTAGGAGTAGGCGTCGGCGTCGGAGTAGGCGTCGGGGTAGGAGTAGGCGTCGGCGTCGGCGTTGGTACCGAAGTGGTCGGCACCGGGGTCTCAGGCTTCGATGTCACCGGGCACGGCGTGGGCGTGTCCGGAAGCGAAGTGACGGGGCACGGCGTCGGAGTTTCCGGTGACTCAGTCGAAGGTGCCGGCGTAGCCGTCACGGGCGCCTCGGTCGTCACTGCGGGCGTGGACGTCGGCGTCGGCGTCGGCGTCTCCGGTAGCGACGTCACCGGGCACGGCGTAGGCGTCACGGGCGTTTCCGTCGACGGAGTCGGAGTGGGCGTGTCCGGAAGCGAAGTCACCGGGCAAGGCGTAGGTGTTTCAGGCGCCTCTGTTGACGGCGTAGGTGCCGGCGTATCCGGGAGTGACGTCACCGGGCACGGCGTAGGCGTCACGGGCGTCTCTGTCGACGGAGTAGGCGTAGGGGTGTCCGGAAGCGACGTCACCGGGCACGGGGTCGGCGTATCAGGTAGAGACGTCACCGGACACGGAGTCGGCGTCTCGGGCGTCTCTGTTGACGGAGTAGGCGTGGGCGTGTCGGGCAGCGATGTCACTGGGCACGGCGTCGGGGTGTCCGGCAGCGAAGTCACAGGGCATGGCGTCGGCGTGTCAGGCAACGAAGTAACCGGGCATGGAGTCGGCGTGTCAGGCAACGACGTCACAGGGCACGGCGT
>JAADYG010000575.1:0-20602 GCA_023338115.1 Phytopythium boreale | reverse complement strand
TTGCTTTTTGAAGCGAAACAAAAACCACACGATTCGTCGTGCTTTTCTACGAATCATATCCAAACGCGGTCGAATTCTGAGTTGTGGTTGGCGAGAAATCGAAAAAAATCGGAGTGGTTTATAATTTTGCACCGCACTTTACCATTGTTGGAGTTTGTGCACTGTATTGTGCATAATCCTGGCGCTTCCAGCTACCTATTTCTATATATTTTATGTATGTAGGTTCTGGCACCTAGTTTGCAGAGGTCAGTATCCCAAGCCGACTGGGTGCATTTTCGGGGGTAGCAGGTGGGCCAAACTGATGCGCATCACGCGCCGCTCGCAACGTTGAAATGATCTGATGGGCTGGACGGACGGGAGCGCTGTCCCCATCGCGATCGGAAATCAAAGGGTTCGCACCCGACACAGGCTTGCTGACATATAACGCGAGCAATCCGCGGTCTCCGCTCTGGCAGCGCGTACTGATTCTCGGAGGGACTTGAAGAACGTTCTCAAGATTAGAGCTCTCCTCCCTCGTCTTCATGAAGAATGAAGTAAGCAAGAAAAAAGAAGCCGCCAATGTCTAACGTTCGACTGTGGCGAGGAGCTGCGGTTGTGGACACCATGCCTCAGCACCCACAACACTGCAGAATACCCAGTTCGCTCTACGTGAACAGCACAGCATGCATTGTCCCCATGCTGAACTACAGCAACCTTAGGCAAGAGTTGGAGGCGGACGCATCATTTTCAGGGTGAACGTCAGACTGCAAGATGATTCTGGGTCTGCCGACCGAGCGCGTGAGCAACTGCAGTCAGCGCGGGCGATGCATCGACAGCGGGCAGCTCACTCTTCTCATCCCAGCCTCCTCAGGAGTCTTCACGGCCGAACAGAGGAGAAGACGACGTTGACTCCAAAAGGTACTGTTTTACGGGCGAATCAAGCATCCAGGATACCATACAAAGTACTGATTTAGTACCACACCCAGTGATTTCCTCTGGTCAGCTTAAACTGTCCTTTTTTGCCAAATCAAAGTGTCCCACTTGAACGAGGGGTCTTCTATTTCAAACAGAACGGTGCCGTTAAAGATATTGTGAGGTTTTTTGTTCATGTGTGTGTGGAGGCCAAGGCATCCAGCCAATCCCGCCCGAGGTTTTTCATTCCTTCTACCCGTCGGTGTAGGCATCTAACCGGCAAGCTGAAAGCGACACCAAGCACGCGCTTCCCCTTCCTTCCCTAGCTGCGACGCCCCCTTGCGCGCGAGTCCCCTCCCCGTCGGTCCATCGGCCTAGTAGACCAGCAAAACAACATCACAATGCAGCAGGTGCGTACGTCTCCCGTACCCTCGCGGCGGTCTGCTCGTCGCTGTGCATCGTGCAAGGCGTCGGTCGTTAGGATATAACGCGAGACTCACATCGATGCGTCCGCCGCTTGGTGCTGTCTGTCTGTGTAACTAGGCGGTGCTGGACCCGGAATCCCAAGTTGAGAAGGTAAAGACGCGCTTCCCTTATCAGTGGAACTGGCGGCCGAGCCTGGCGGTGGGCTAACTGGGACTGCGTTGCCGATGGATTGGGGGGTGTAGGGCGAGAATGCGCGCATGTCGTCGTTCGTGGGCGCCATCGCCATCGCCGACATGGTCAAGACGACGCTCGGGCCCAAGGGCATGGACAAGATCCTGCAGTCGGTACGGCGCGCGGTCATTCCCCCTGTGTATTTGATGAGAGATCGTCTCCCTGGTCGCTGACGACTGTTCCGGTCGATGTTGCAAACCGGTATGTAGATGGGCGGCCCGGACAAGAGCATCTCGGTGACCAACGACGGCGCCACGATCCTGCGCTCCGTCTACGTGGACAACGCGGCCGCCAAGGTGCTCGTGGACATTGCCAAGACGCAGGACGAGGAGGTCGGCGACGGCACCACCAGGTATGACGCAATGCAATGCATCCATCCCCCTCCTTGATCCAACATGATAGCTAACGGTGATGCGATTGCTGGGCGAGCACAGTGTGGCGGTGCTGTGCGGTGAGCTGCTGCGCGAGGCGGAGAAGCTGATTGACCAGCGCATCCACCCGCAGACGATCATTGACGGCTGGCGCATCGCACTGTCGACGGCGCACGAGGCGCTGCAGCGCTCGGCGCGCGACAACTCGAGCGACCCCGACAAGTTCCGCGAGGACCTACTCAACATTGCGCGCACGACGCTCAGCTCCAAGCTGCTGACCCACGAGAAGGACTACTTCGGTGTGTTGTCTCTTGGGTGCTGTGCTGTGCTGTAGCTCCTGAATCAATGTATCTAATGCACGTGAGTCGTGCCATTTACAGCGGAGCTGGCGGTGAACGCGGTGCTGCGGCTCAAGGGCTCGAACAACCTGGACTACATCCAGATCATCAAGAAGCCGGGTGGCTCGCTCAAGGACTCGTACCTGGACGAGGGCTTCATCCTGGACAAGAAGATCGGCGTGGGCCAGCCCAAGCGCGTGGAGAAGGCCAAGATCCTGGTGGCCAACACGGGCATGGACACGGACAAGATCAAGATCTACGGCGCCCGCGTCAAGGTCGACTCGATGGACAAGGTGTCGGCGATCGAGGACGCCGAGAAGGCCAAGATGCGGGCCAAGTGCGAGAAGATCGCGGCGTTCGGCATCAACTGCTTTGTCAACCGCCAGCTCATCTACAACTATCCGGAGCAGATCTTCACGGAGAAGGGCATCATGGCGATCGAGCACGCCGACTTTGACGGCATTGAGCGGCTCGCGGCCGTCACGGGCGGCGAGATCGCGTCCACGTTCGACAACCCGGAGCAGGTGCAGATTGGCGAGTGCGACCTGATTGAGGAGATCATGATTGGCGAGGACCGTCTGCTGCGTTTCTCGGGCGTCAAGACGGGCGCGGCCTGCTCCGTGGTGCTTCGCGGCGCGAGCACGCACCTGCTCGACGAGGCCGAGCGCTCGCTGCACGACGCGCTGGCCGTGCTGACGCAGACGGTCAAGCATACGCAGACGGTCATGGGCGGTGGCTGCACGGAGATCCTGATGGCCCAAGCCATCGACGCCAAGGCGCAGTCGGTCCCCGGCAAGAAGGCGCTGGCAATGGAGGCATTCTCGCGCGCGCTGCGCCAGCTGCCGAGCATCATTGCCGACAACGGTGGCTTTGACAGCTCGGAGCTCGTGACGCAGCTGCGCGCGGCGCACACGCGCGGCGAGGCGACCGCGGGCCTCGATATGAACACGGGCACGGTCGGCGACATGGAGAAGCTGGGCATCCGCGAGGCGTTCAAGAGCAAGAAACAGGTGCTCTTCTCGGCCGCCGAGGCCGCAGAGATGATCCTCCGAGTAGATGACATTATTAAGGCGGCCCCGCGCAAGCGCGAGGGGTACTAAACCTGGACGCAGAGAGGGAGTGCCGACTGTAGGGCGAAGCGACGGAGCGACCGACTGGCCAGTCGGGGTGAAGGACATGGTAGTAGCTGTGCGGTGGCGAGACAGAGGACGTGGGGCCATCAGGGAGCGGAGTCGTTCGAGTTTAAAATACAAAAACTGATAGTTTGAGATGCTATGGCGGCTCCTGTTCGTGGGTTCTGATGACTCGGATGGCTGGGCTAACCAACATCTATTGATGTCGGGTCGGGTGTCGGGCTCCCATGTGACATGGGCCATGTTCGACATGAAGGTTGTCGACTAATGCAGTGGCAACTAAATTCAGTATTGCGACGAACTTCGAGCAAATTAATCTCGTCAGAGTTCGTCCTCAGAGCACGAAAGCTCGCCGGTATCCTCCACATCTAATGAACGATCGGCTCCAGAATTAGCGACGTCACCTGAGTGCTAGCGACCATCAAGTTGAGCCATCCCACACCTTATCACGTGTGGCTTCGGCTCGCCATGTTCACAATCCTTCTGGTCCGCTCGGGTATTAGCGTCACAGCCAATGCACGTCGTCTCGTCGTCGCCAGTGGCAGCAGCGTCACTGTCGGAAGCATATCCTACGGGGTGTTGCTGCCGACCATGCTCTTCATCAACTTCGGCGTCTTCCAGTACCTCGTGCTGCTGTTTCGCCGCCGCGCACGCCGCGAGCCGTTCGTGCTACTGCTGCTGGTGATCGCCGTCGTGGGCTGCGTCGTGCTCATGGGTTTCTCGGTCTTGTCCGAGCCGACACGCGAGGAAATGGCGCGCGTGTCCAACTTTTGCCTCGCGCTCGTACTGCTCGTCCAGACCGCGCACTTAGACGCTGGGATCGCCGCAGCAAAGAGCGGCGACGGTCTGCTGCAGGCTGAGCGCAGCAGTCGCTCGAGGCTGCTTGTGCGACTCGCCATGGTGCTCGCGGACCTGCTGATCCTCTACGATGCGAGCGTCGTGGCGGTCAGTCTTGCGCACCTGCTGCGTCCATCGGTGGCGTCCACTCATGTGGCACATGTCGTGGACCAGGTAGCTGAGAACCTGACGCTCACGTTCACGTTCGCGCTGCGATTCGGACTGCTGGCGCGGCGCAAAGGCTGGCGAGCGATGCTGCGAGACGACGCGCTCGAGGTTTTGTGTCACGTGGCGCTCGTGGCGCAGGAGTATCCGTTCCTGATGCTGGTTGCCAGCGACAACGAAGTCTCGAGTGACACCGACATCGACAGTAGGGGCTGCCACGGCGTCCCGTGGCTCTACGTACAGAACCTGTGTCTGCGCGTCATCTTGCTGCCGTGCGTGTGGATGACGATCGGCGAGCACCACTATCACTATAACCTCCTCCACCTGTATGAGAGCCCGACGACGGCGTGTCTCAGCCAGCTGCCGGACCACGCGCTGCACGAGCTCATCCGGACCGCGAGCCTGGTCGTGGCGTCCAAATCGGAGCGTCTCTCGTCCGTGTCAACGTCGTTGACGGCGAGCGGCCATCTGTTAGCAGTCGTTGTGCCCGTCGCTCCAATCGACGAGGCATTGCGAGACGGTGAAACCAGCGACAGCACAGCCGACACGGTGATTTTCACCGCTAGAGGCCGCCATCCGTTCGAAGTTGTCGACGAGGGCAGACGCGACCACGATGGCGAGCCGGAGGAGGTGGCACCAGGACAGCGACCAGTACCTCTGCGTAAAGCCAGCAGCCACTGGGACTAACGGACATCAGCACGATGAAGCGTGAAGCGTGGGTTATAACCGGCTGAGATTCACGTTGGCATCGTGCACTCCAAGGAGAACGGTGCCACTTGGGTCCACAAAGGAGTCCGCGCACTTACGTCGAGTGCATCGGCTGTAGATCACTTTCACAGTGGATGCCAGGTCACATGACTTTTCTCGCTTGGACGGGTCTGCGAGGTAACTGGTGACGGCAACCGTGACCGAAAATACATTTCGGACCAAGGAGGCACGCAACGACGCGGCCAGGGAAGTCTTCTTGGTTGCGTTGGCCGGTATCACCTCAGGCCGATAATAGGAACACCGACTCGCAAACCGCAAACGACAAACCACTAGACGACGGAAAAACCATCCACCAACCTGCATCAATGGCGGCGTCCAGGATTCACGCGCAGCTCACAAGCTTCGAGCGGTCCGTGATCCTACCGCTTGTCCTGCTGATCAACTTCGGCATCTTCCAGTACCTCGTGCTGCTGTTTCACAAGAAGGCGCGCCGCCAGCCGTACATGTGTCTGCTGCTCCTCACTTCAGCGATCAGCGTGGTCGTCCTCGTGCCGTATGCAACTCAGGATGTGGCCACTGTGGACGCCATGAACGACGTCTCCGAGTCATGTTTGGCACTCCTACTGCTGGTGCAGACCGCCTTCGCGCTTAACGACTCCAAGAGTGATCGACCACAGCTCCAACAACAGTGAGAAGGCCCTCAAAGTGTATTCTGAAGCCGGAGTACGCTCTTCACACCAGCAGCAGCAACAACAGCAGCAGCTCTCACAACCGAGAAGAGGACATCGCTTCTTCCTTGCAGTTCTCCGAGTGATGAAGGTGCTCGCAGACCTGTTGATCCTACTCGACTCTATGTCGGTGGTGCTAGGCATCGTCGGGATCTTCTCGCCGAGCGCGCTGACCGCGTTTGGCGGCGCCGACGAGCTCAACCTGCACTCCGAATTCCTGACGCTCGCGTACACTTTTGCGTATCGCTTCGGCGCACTCGCCTTGCACAAAGGCAGCGTGCTAGCCATGCTACGCGAGGACGGCCTGGAGGTGATCGCGCACGTGTTTTTCGTTCTGCACGAGTTCTCGTTTCTCATCGCGCACGACGCGACCGGGATCAACTGGGAGCCGATACAGACGCTGTTCATGCGCGTCGCGCTCGTTCCGTGCGTCTGGATGACCATCGGCGATGTCGGCGCCCATGCTGCACGACCTCATCCAGCGCGCGTCCGTTGTCGCCAGGGCGAAGATGCCGCGTCGTCGTAGCAGCGCCGGAAGCTTGGGCCCTGTTGTGTTCTCGCTCGACCGAGGACGTGACAACCCATCCGCACCGCCTTCATCGCCACCGAGCCCGACGAGCTGAGCTGTTTGCCTAGATCGAAATTTGAAAGGAAGGGAAATGCATCGACGGATAATGTATTACTAGTCGTGACAGTGGCAATGGCAGACGACGATCTTCATAAGTACTACCTACGGTGAGAGAATCGTCTTGATCTCCATCATCCGACCTGCTGCTGGCGCGTCAGAGAGGACAGCAGGATGCTTTCAACGAGCTGACGCGCGACGGCGAGCTCGTTCGCAGCGGCCGCAGCTTCCTCGAGCACGTCGGGCAAGAACTGCTCGCGCACGTCCTTGGTCACGGGGTCGAAGAAGTGGCCGGTCTCCACGAGCGACTCGAACACTTGAGTGTGCAGCCTGGACAGGTACTGCTTGGCATACGCCCGCGCAGCGACCTTCTCCTCCAGCTCGGCTTGCGCGGCCGCGCGCGCGCGCTCCTCGTCGATGCGCCGCTGCTTCTCGGCGTACTTGCGCTTGGCCTCGGCCTCGAGCCGCTGCACTTCCGCGAGCTCGGCGTTGCGCGCCTGCTCGAACAGTGCCTGCCGCTGGCGGATCTCCCGCAGCTCGTTCTCCTCGAGCACCTCGAGCATGCCGATCTCGAGCGTCTTGCCCACGAGCACCTCCAAGATGGGCTCCACCTCGAGATCAAAGTCAAACAGGTCGCCGTCTTCGATCTGCGTGGCGGCGTCGACGCCCGAGCTCGAAGGGACGAACGTGACTGGCGGGTGCAGATCCAGCAGCGCGTCCGTCTGGGTGCCCGCGTCCGCCTCAGGGTTCCGATCCGTCAACTCCTCCAAGTACATGTCCGTCTGGATATCCATGTGCGTGCGTCCGCCAAGCGGTGGCGGCGCCACCGGCCGCTGCTGATGCAGTTGACGCTGCGAATCGCTCGCCCGCGCTGGCCTGGCAGGTTTCCTGGCCTCCGAGCCGTTTGTTTCAGGCGTCTCCTACCGAGAAAAGCAGCACGGTTAGCTAGTGTTGAGGCAACTGGCGCTGTAGCCAAGTGCAATGCGGGCCTTTCTCGAACCTCTCGGGTGACGTAGGCACTCCCGCGGTGCACGCGCTTGTCGAACATGATGTTCTGCGACCTGTCCGCTCTGACAACCAAAGAAACCAGTCACCATCGTAGCTATAGCAAGCAACGCTATAGTGCCTAGGAGTGCAGTAGACGTACCCATTGTCACGTTGCGGCTTGACCCGCTTGGTCGCGACGGAGCGCGGCGCTGTCGCGAACTCGTAGCCGCCCGACTGCATTGAGGTCGTACGGGAAATGATACCGCGTTGAAGTGCGAGCTCTCGAGCCAACACCAATGGAGCGACAGCGTTTCCGGCCGACACGGGCGGCAAGAGCTATAGCAGAGGCCTTGGGAGAGATGACAAGGCGGAAGCAACGGGCCGGAAGGTGTCGGGATGGAGCGGAGACCGCGGCGCTGCTCGTTGGTTTCGTGCGCACCAAAAGGCCGCGCCCTTTCGCGTCCCCGCGTTGTATCAGATCTGTGTCTGATATTATCAGACTCAGAGCGCCAGGGCGACCTGATTTGTTTTCTCAGTTTTGGAGATGAGATTCATTCTCAGATTAATTCTCAGAACTAAGATAACGCGTCCTGATTGGCTGAAACGCATCAGCGAACGTGATACTGTATTCTAACCTTTCCGGTCAAAAAGCTGATGCGCGAGCGAGAGGGAGGCAAACGATTGGATAGATCGGATCGGCCAAAATGCAGTCCAGATACGGGCGCGAAACAGCCTCGTCCGGCTCGTCCGAGATTGAATTTCGACATTTGCACTTGATTTAACTATGTGAATGTGCGAAATCCTTTCGCCCCTCTAATAGCCGGTTCCAAAACATAAAGCCACAACATTGCCCTAAACCAGACCAATACTGAGCTAAAAGAATGAATTCGAGTCGGTAAATACTACATTTTACGTGCTACGTCATGAGGGTACAGGGGGGGATCTTGTCGGGTGGTCATCACCGTGTTGCTCGCCTTTGACAAAGCCTTAACCATTCTTTTGTGCTAAGCTTACAGCAGACTCACAACATGAGATGAGAAAAGGAATGTAGCCGAATGCAGTATACTGAGTGCTAGTGTCAATGTACTCATCCCAAACTTCAAGACCTCCCTCGAGAGTTGGACTTTGCTGCTCTAGCTTACGCATTATTTCGAGATGCGCTCGGTAAAACCAGGTCCGCCTGCAGACAGACAGGAGCAAGTTTTGTTCACAGCAAATGAACATGGCACATCGAGACATTATCCAACAGGGCCCTGTAGATTGACAAAAGGCCCAGTGGTCGTGTCGCACGTTGAATTCAGCACGACACACGTTTTATAGTCCGAATTAGCGTCCTGTGGCTCCGTTTTAGCAGCGGGTACACCCCGTCGACGTGTCCCTCTGAAGTAACTATAATCCAGGAGACATCCTGTGCATTGGCTTTTCTATAGCCTCCATTTTCCTTACCTGTTGGATATGATTGGACAGAAAACGTGGCCCAGAGAATTGCCCAGAAGTTCGAGATTCTGCTAAATCAGTAAATACATGAAACAACGACTCACTGTCAACGCAGAGATCATCGGACCTTTCACACTCGACATTGTGCCCGCTATCAAATAAAGGAATAGGCAAAATACACATCTCCCACCCGCCACACTCTGTTATCACAACACGTTTCTCAGTCGCCATCTTCTCGAACGTAGGAGTAAATGGGCCACAACAATAACGCCGCTCTTCGAGGACCCGAGTTGGTGGTCGTGCTACCCTTCAATCCACTGAGATAACGCAATTTCCACCTTGGTGGGTAGACGGTGGGACTGGCCTGATTCCGCCCGCTTTTTCCTTCCGCTTGCCTTATTTTTCTTATCTAAAGTAACGCGAGGAGCTAAAGTAACGCTACCCACCAAACCCTTATCTTCTCTCTCCTCCTTTCCTGGTCGCGCTGCGTACCTATTCCTCAGATTGGGACGAGCGCCACACTAGCCAAGCTCTCGCTTCGCTCTCCCCTTCCTTCTCTTCTTGTCTTCTTCCCCGTCTTCCGTCCGTCCGTCCGTCCGTCCGCCGGTCCGCCGATCGTTCGTTCCGCCCCGAGCAGCTGCGCCCGCCCCCGTGCGATCTTTGCGTTCCATCCTTTCGCGCTCGACCAGTCCAACGCGCGCAGGAGGTACGTGACGCTCCCGCCTTCCCCTGTTCTCTCTGTTGTGAATGGCGGGTGCTGACGGT
Source organism: Phytopythium boreale (assembly GCA_023338115.1). Taxonomy (NCBI): domain Eukaryota; phylum Oomycota; class Peronosporomycetes; order Pythiales; family Pythiaceae; genus Phytopythium; species Phytopythium boreale. The sequence continues at coordinate 10,960 of JAADYG010000575.1, read as the reverse complement.
CACGCTACGGTGCGATGCGTACAGGACGACACTAGGACCCTTAGAACACACACACACATACACATTAAGACGCCGGCCGGTCCGATGGACATGACGGCGATGCAGATGACGCCGCCGACGGCGCTGTCGACGCCGAGCAACAACGGGAACGGGCGGCCGCCGCGGCTGCAGGCGCCGCAGGGCGGGGGCCCGTCGACGTCCACGTCGTGCTCCTCGTCCAACTCTTCGTCGTCGGGCTCGTCGGCGCTCGAGATCACGTACAGCACCATCTCGCCCAAGGTGGAGCAGGCGCAGCAACAGCAGCAGGCTCCCGCTTACCCGATGCACATCAAGCTGAACCTGATCGACCAGAACCCGCGGCCAAGCAACCTCATGACCTCCAACGGGTGCGCGACTGCGACTTGTGTGTCACTTGGTGGTTGATGTGATGGACGCTGACGCGGTGTGATCGTGCAGGGAATCGTCGTCGTGCGAGAGCCCGTACCCCATGACGCCCATGACACCCATGACGCCGGGCGGCGGCTCGTCCTCATCCTCGGGCGGCGACCTGAGCAAGAAGCAGCGGCACAACCTGCGCGAGCAGCGGCGCATCCTGCGCATCAGCAACCAGTTCGACATCCTGCGGCAGAAGCTCGAGGGCGCGGGCTACTCGTCCTCCAAGAAGGACAAGTACAGCGTGCTGCAGGCCACGCTCGACTACATCAGCCAGCTCGAGCGCAACCAGCTCCCAGGCACGACCACCATCGTGGCGCCCGCCTCTGCGGCCGCCAACACCCCCGTCGGCGGCTGTGGCACGCCCATGAGCATGCAGAGGCGGCCGCCGCACCACCACTTGCCGTCGTCAAACGGCAACGGCGTGATAGGAGGCCGCCTGTCAATCACGGCGCCGTCGCCGACTGCTGGCGGCATGATGGACCCTTCTGCTGGTGGCAACGGCGACTCGGGCAACGACAACAAGCACGTCTTCCTCATCGACAGCATGCCGTCGCCCGTGCCGGCGCTGTCCATGTCTGGCGGGATGCAGTCGTTCCCGATCGACATGGACGGCGGCGCCGCCATGTTCCCAGGTGCTGGCGCCGGAGCCAATGCTATTGAAGGCTCCACGGCGTCTTACCGGGACGTGTTCGCCAACAGCAGCATGCCTAGCCTGCTGGCCAAGCTGGACGGCACGATCGTCGAGGCCAACGCGCTGTTCCTGGAGCTGTGCTGCAAGAACATCGACGAGCTGCGCCTGCACAGCCTGTACACCATGTGCACGGCCGTGGACGCGCCCAAGATGTACAACCTGGTCAACCGGATCCTCGCGTGCGAGGTGGCCTCGGCGCAGAGCAAGATGATGTGGCACTTCGCCGCCACCGGCGACCGAAAGGTGAGTTGTCACACGTGCAGCTTGGATCGCTACTGTAGTTGACGCCGTTCTCACTTTGCATTGTCGTGCCTCCGTGTGCTTCGTAGGTGTTCGTGTCCGTGTCCATGATCCACGACGCGATGCACCGCCCCGCGAACCTACACTGCAGTCTCCTGCCGCTCTCGTAGGCTCCGAAACTCGACGTCAACCGCACGTGAGAGGAGCGAGCGAGCAGCGGACCCAACGCCGCGGCATTGCCGCAGCTTGAGCCCCACCAAGTGGGAAGTCAAGCCGGTCGGTCGGTACGCGAGCTGCGCGGTAGCGGCCGTGGCAGTTTGTTTTCTCTTCCTTTTTGACTTTTATCTCGGCTAGGCTAGCCGTCCGAGCACGCGCGGGTGGTGGCGACGGTGCGTGGCGGGCGGCGTTTTGTGTGCGTGTCTTGCGTGTCTGTACCATACTTTCTTCCTTTGTCTTTTGCATCGTGGAGTGAGTGGAGGAAGTGTCGAAAAGGGAGCTGCGCGCGAACCAACAGCAGAAGAAAAACACCAGAAAAAGAAAAAGAAGACCAAGCAAATACACTCGAGCGCTATTTAACACTACGCCCCCGTGTGTCTTTTCATGGCGTGTGGGTGCACTCACGGCTTGCTGTCTTCGGTCTCGACGGGAGTCGCGAAGCGCGAGGTGGTCGCGCGCCAGACGCCGGCGACGGCGAACGCGCCGCAGCACGCGAGCAGCCAGCGGCGGTGGCCCAGCTCGCGGCGCGGCACCTTGCTTCGCTATGGCGGTTCGTTCATGCATGGACAGAGAGAGTCTAGCCGTCACGGAAGGTTCTTCATGCTGAGAGGACGGAGCGAACCTTCGCGTTTACCTCGTTGAAGAAGTAGGCCGACACGCCCAAGAGCGTCGCCGTGCCAGTGATGCGGCACCTGCGCGTGGTGCATCAAGGCGGCAGCATGGTGTCAGTTCGGAGGAAGCCATGCGATCGGCAGTGGCAGCGAGAGCACGTACGCGAGGCAGTCCTCGTACTCGGGCTTGGCGGGAGCCGCGGCAGCGGTGGCGTTGCTGGCCATGGTCTTGCCGTCAAGCGCTGGCTCGCTTTGGTCTCGCTCTGTCCGTTGCCAATGAAGAGATGCATGTCAACCGCGCCGAGCAGATACACGAGCCAAGTCGCACTTGGCATCCCTGAATTGATGTACAAAACTCTAAATATTACGAGCCAATAAACAGGTGAACACACTATAATAGGGCAGTAAAGTAGGACAGTCAAACAAATTGAAGTTCTGTTTGACGTGGCGTTGGAGCCGTTGATTCCGTTGCCGCTCGACTCACATGAAGTCCGTCCTCGCGCTCAAAGCAGTGTACATGTTTAGACGCCTCAGATAGACCCTTTGGATGTGTATCTCGGTCGAATTCGTATATGGATACACCCCTGCACAGTCTATTTATTGGTGTGAGGACGACTCGACTTCACTCCTTTCGCGGGGACCAGCGGATGAGAGCCGACCCTATCGACTCAGCGACAGAACGGAACGCGACGCTGTCGCTTTGAGTGAGAGAGAGGGAACACCCTGACAACGAGGACATGAACGTCTCGTCGCCATCGACCGCGGGCTCCCAACGCCTCGCGTTCGTCGAGCGCGTGGTGCTGCTCCCCGTGACGCTGCTGCTCAACTTTTCGCTCTTCCAGTACCTTGCGGGGCTGTACTTCCGCCGGTGGCATGAGGCGCGGGTCGCGCTGCTGCTACTTTGCGCGTTCGTGAGCTTCGCGTCGCTGGTGCCGTTCGCGGATCCGGACGAGCTCGAGCTGCACCGACTCAGCGACGTCTCGGAGCTGTCGTCGATCCTCACGTTCCTGCTGCAGATCACAATCATCGGCCGTGGTATCAACAGGAAGATGCGCGTCCGCTCCATCACGTTCTCCACGTATGCCGCCGAACTGGGCTCGCTTCTGGGTATCGCGCTCATGTTCGCCAACATCGTGGAGATCGCGGCCCACAGCTCGGAGGACGCGAGCGTGCTGCTAGACGACGTCAGCGAGGGGTTCAAGGCCACCGCGCTCGTGTTCATTGTGTGCTTCCGGTTCTACTACCTGGGCATGTCCAGAGGGTTGTCGATGGTGATCCGGAAGCGCAAGACGGAGCTGTTCTTCTACGCGCTCTTCATGACCCACGAGTACCCGTTCCTGGTGCTGAGAAGCTGTTACCCGGCGCTTCCTTGGGATGCGCCACAGGCACTTTGGAGCCGCATCACCATCTCACTTTGCATCGGCATGACACTACGGGACAAGATCCGCAACCACAGGGAGCGCATGTCGGCAGCGTCAGCCTCCAGTTTCCGCAGCCGAGCGAACAGCAACGTGAACATGACGGAGGCGATTAGCGCGGCACGTCGGAAGTCCAGCGCGTTCGTAGCGAACAGCGCAGCCACCGCGGAGCGGATCATGAACGCGATGCATGTATGGCTGCTGTCGTGGTCTCTCAACAGCTGCCCGGTCTGCCACAGCAGCGTCTGTGTCGCGCACTCACGAAAGCGACGTTGATGCGTCCGGCACAGGCGGTGACCGCAGCAGCAATCGCTCCGAGGAGCATCCAAGGTCGCCGCGCTACCGTTCGTACCAGAGGCCAATTTTTAGCACGTAAAGCTCGCACGATAAGGATGCGAAACGAAATGAGGTTGAACCATCCCGTCTCATTGATGGTTTCGTTTGGCTAACGAACCATGCAGCGTCGATGAGCTAAGCGGTGTCAAGCAACAGTGGAGGCGTTGCGTTGGCTCCTCCGAGCCGTTAGGTCCGTCCACCATTATCTTTAGATCAGGCTCTCCTCCTCGCCTCAGAGTTCGAGGAACGCATGCCGCCGCCCATCTCAGCTCCATGGCTCTTGCTCCATCTCAAAACTATCATTGAGCCCGTCACAGTTCAAGGTCACTCTTCGTTGAGACCGCACAGGATCACACACTCGCTTCGCACAACGATGCCCGTGACGCAGGCGGCGATCGACTTCTACGGCCGGACGGTGTGCATGCCAGTGGCGCTGCTCATCAACTTCTCGCTCTTCCAGTACCTGGCGACCACTTACTTCGGGCGACGCCGCGATCGGCACGTGATCTTGCTGCTGTCCTGCAGCGTCGGGGCCTTCGTCTGCCTGATCCCCATATCGCACCCGAGCGACAAGGTCGTGAACGACCTAAACGACATCTCGGAGATCCTCTCGACCATGACGTTCCTGATCCAGATCACCATGATTGGCCGCGACATGAACCGCAAAATACGCGTGCGGTCCCTCGTCTGGTCGGCGCGCGCTGCCGAGCTGCTCACGGTATTTGGCATCATCCTCGCGATCAAGCTGCTGCTCGAGCTCGCGCTGCCGCATCTCAACTTCCACCGCCTCGACGAAGCAGACAACATCATGGAGAACATCTCCCTGGCCTTCGTGCTCTTCTTCCGGGTCTTCTACGTCTCGCAGATTCGTGGGTTTCGGACCACGGTGATGAGCAAGAAGCACGAGATCACGCTCTACCTGCTGTTCGTGACCCACGAGTACCCATTCATGACTCTCGCGGCCGCTACAGACCTCGACTGGGAAGACGTGCAGGCTGTCTGGCACCGCGTGACCATGGCTGCGTGTCTGGTGTACACCGTTCGCCAGAAGATCAAGAAGAGCTCCAGCAACAAGCGTGCCAACTCGACCAAGTTCGCGGTCACCACCTCTGTCGAAGTCTCTTCGCCTGATGGGCCGCCAAAGGCGCGCGTTTGGGCGGTCGTACCGCTGCAACCTCGCACCGCAGCCGCCAAACTCAAGAGTGTGCATAGCTTGAGGGCGGTGGCGCCGGCTCGGACCAGTAGCAACGCCGTGCCGAACCTGCGAGCACCAACGCAGCACGCATAAGCTTTCCAGATCGATCTCGTGGTCCAATTCTCTCTTTAAACGAGCGGGTAACACCGTCAAGAAACAAGGGTGTGACATTGCGATCTACTTTTCGAAAGGCTTCACCATCGGCTTCACCATCGCCTTGGTGCCGCCGATCGGCGTGACGGACGACTTACGACGCGCGTACTCGGTCGACAGGCAGCGGATGAGGGTTACGGTCGGCATCCCGCGCTGCGACGGAATTGATCTCGCTAGAGTTGGTGGCCGTGCCTCCACCACAGTTGCAGGCCGGACTGACGACGCTTGGCTCACGTTCGTGCCGGTGCGGGCCGTCTTGGAGCTTCTCGTGCTCATGATCTTGGCGTGGATCGTGTGCAGCAGGCACATGCCCAGCGTCAAACGATGCCACAGCGCTTGGATCTCCTCCCAGGAGACGCCCGTCGCGAAATCCAATACGATGAACGGGTACTCGTGCGTCGCGAACAGGATGTACAGCGCCATCTCCTTCTTCCGCGCCCGGAAAGTCGACTTGAACCCACGAGAGAGCTACTTGTAGTAGAAGCGGAAGCCAAAGATGAACCACACGGCCACGTCCTCCATGACGTTGTCCGCGTACTCGAAGTAACCCAGGTCGACGTCCGTGAAGGTCTCGATGAGCGTCTTGATGGACAGCAGGATACCGACGTACGTGAGCAGCTCGGCGGCGACGGTGAGGAACTTGAGCGACCGGATGTTCATCTTTCGCGTGATGCTCTTGCCGATCATGACGATCTGGACGAGGAAGGTGAGCACGGAGAGGATCTCGGAGATGTCGTTGAGCTTGTTGACGACGTCATCGTCGGGGTGGGACAGCGGAATGAGCACGACAAAGCTGCCGAAGCCGCAGAAGAGCAGCAGCCGGACGTATCGGTCGTGTCTGCGCTTGTAGTAGGTTCCGACAGGTACTGGAAGAGCGAGAAGTTGATGAGCAGCGCGAGGGGCATGCACATGAGCCGGCCGTACCAGTCGAGTTGCTCCGGCGTGACGGCCATGGCGGCTGTGCTCGGCTTGGTTGTCGTGTCGTTTCCTCCTCTGCTCGTGAAGCGCGTTGGACTGACGCAGACTCGTGGTTGACGGAATGACTCGACTGCCGGCACGTCGGTTGTGTTTGGGTCGACCAAGTAAGGCGAATAAATAGACGAGCAGTGCGGTTGCTGTTCCGCGGCGCTGCTATTTGTGAGACGGCAGCACCTTGTCATAGCCACGTGCCGTCTATTGTTGCTCCTCGACCTCGTTGCCTCCGCAGAAAGGACCAGAACGCGCTGACTGGGCTCAGACTCCGAGGGCAGCGGAACACCTTGAAACGAACTGCACTCCACAGCCCAATAATAGCACCCGCGATCTCCTTCTGGGATAGATTGCCGCCGCCACCTCTCGAACACCATGCTCGTGGTCGGCGGTACACTAAACGCCGCAAGGACACGTCGTCACCGTCGAAGCCAACTTGTTCAACGTTACCCTCACACCGATGAGACTAGGCTCGCTACGCTTGTTAAGCCTTGTCCGTGGCTGTCTCTGATTGCGTGTGCTTGCGTCGCAGGCGGCGACCCGCGTCGTGCATGCCGAGCGTCTCGTATACGCGCCCAACCAGCTCTAGCACGCGCTCGTGCATGTCGTTACGGCCCTTGCTGCCCTTGGCGCGCTCCTTGTCCATCGCGCTGAACACCTTGGTGACGTTCTCGAGCTCGCCGCGCTCTTCGAAGCGCGTCATCAGATGCAGCGCGAGCCGCGGCTTGATGACCGGCACCTTCTTCTTGCTGCGCTTGTCGAGCGCGCGCACGACGAGGCCCATGCGGTCGTTGCGGCTGCAGTGGTCGACGAAGAACTCGCACCAGTATGGGCTCGTGAGCACGCCGAAGCCACTCTTCGGGCCCACCAGCGCGTTCCACACGGCGTTGTCCTCGATACTGGCGACGTTGCGGCACAGCGTCGGGATCACCGTCTTGGCGACCGTGTTGCTCAGCAGCAGGTCCTGCATCTCCAGCGCCCGGGCGTCCTCCAGCAGCTCGAGCACGTCCGACACGCGGTCGTGGATGCACAGGTAGTCCATGATGTTGGCAAAGTGCGGCGCGCACTGCCTCGACTCGGCGTCCAGGTAGGTGCGCTTGACGAACTCCCACGCTTCCGCGGGCCGGTTCAGCATCAGGTACGCGTTCACGGCCATGCGCACGCCGGTAAAGTGCAGCGGCGTCTTCTTGTCGGCCACTTCGTCGTGCAGATTGACGATCTCGAGCGCCTTCTCGAACTCCTCGAGGAACACGGCGGCGGTGATCGCTCGCGGAAACAATGCCGCGTGGCGCGGCGTGATGCTCGCGAGCTCGACCGTCTCGTCAAACAGCGCGAGCACGCTCCTGGAGGCTTCATCGAGCTCGTGGAACGCGTCCGGGTTCTCGTCGCGCTCCTGGGTGCGCTCGATGCACGTCGTGTAGCGGTCCATGGGCGGCGCGAGCTGCTCGCGCTCGGGCTCGTTCCCGCGCCTGACGGTGCGGGGCGTGACGAAGTACTTGCTGTCGAACGTGCGGATGGCGTTCAGGTAGTCCTCAGCGCGCATCTTGAAGCCCTTGCGCTTCATGTCGTCCACGACGCGCTGCGCCAGCGCCGTGTTCTGCGCCACCGACACGGCGAACAGCAGCTGCCGGTAGAAGAACACGGACACAGGGCGGCTGTCCGTGGCCACGCGCTCGTAGAACGCGAACGCGTCGTCAAACCGGTCCAGCGCCACGAGCGCGCCCAGGAACGTCGCGTTCATGTTGGCCGTCGGGTAGACCTCGGCCGCGAGCGCGCGCTCGTACGTGTCGAGCACCTTGTCGTAGTCCTGCACGAAGCTGTAGGCGCCCACCGCCCAGGAGAAGAAGGACCGGAAGGGCGCGCTCAGCTCCAGCGCGCGGTCGTCCATGACGCTGTCGCCCTGGATCGTGAGCGAGGAGGGGGAGGAGCCAGCGGCGGCCGCGAACTGCTGCTCGAGCTTGAGGCGGTGCTCCACGATGGCGATGGCTAGCGGCGCCTGCTGCGCGACCACCAGCAGCGACAGGGCCTCCTGCTCCGTCAGCTTGGCCAGCGTGTCGTCGAAGCGCTGCGGCTGGAACTTAGTCTCCACGGGCGTCGCGCCCGCGCCTGCCACCTCCGTGTACACCGCGATCAACGGGCACTCGGGCGCGCCGATGGCGGCGCCGAATTCGGCGTACAGCGGCGCGTAGCAATCCGCGACGCTCTTGGCGACGGCGGCGAAGTCCCCGCTCTCGGCCAGCGCGTGCATCCAGCGTTTCTTCTTCTCCATGCCCACGCGAAACTGCTCGCTGAGCGCCGCCGCCTTCTGCGCGGCCTCGTCCTCCTCTTGGTCGTCGTGCGCGCGACGGCGCGGCTGCGGTCTTCTGGATTTCTCAGACGTGCCCTCGTGCTCGTCGTCGTCCAGCTCGTCGTGGCCTTCGAACGCGGCCGCGACCTCGAAAGACGGAGAAGAGCCTGGCTTGGACCCGCTGGCCGAGCGGCCGGAGGAGAAGGCGCGCAGCAGCAACTTGGAGCGCGGCGCACCGGGAGTGGAAGCGAGCGGGAGCCGCCGGAAGCTCTGGACTTTCGAGCGCATGGGGCGCCGCAGCCTGCGCCCGACGAGCGACGCGACCGCGACCTGTTGCTGCCGCAGCATTTGCCCGTCCAGAAGGTGGTTCAAGTCGCAGGGGAAGCGAGCGAGCGCGGCAAGTCGCTCTCCTTGGGGCGGGGTGTCAACGACCCGTCGCTTGTCTGCTTGTGTGGAGCGCAGCACACGGGTATTCGTCCAGAGGATTTCTATTTCTAAGCTGGGAGGTGGGTGGGGCGCATGCTAGCGCGTTTCTATTTCTAACGGGCAGTTATCCAGAAGGTCCGAGCGACATTTTTTAAGCCAATCAACGTAGGTGTGGTTGTTTCAGCATAGCCAATCAGACGCGCGGAACCGCGATCTTCAGCACCAGGTCTCGTGTCAACAACTACACGTTACGCCGTTGATACAGCAGCCAGTCTCAGCCTGTTAAAAGCCAGCAACATCGCTCGAGGCTCGAGTCTGGTGCATATTAGCCTGCCTATACGAGTCAAAACGTGTCTGGTCAGCGCTAAAAATACCGACCGCCTCACTGCTCGCGGTCTTATCAGCCCTTTCACCGTGATCGGATCGACGAGGCGCTCGAGGACTGCGTCGAGGAGGAGATTGGCGCGTGTCTATCCTTTGGAGCGGATGAAATACAGGGTGTTAACATAGAGAAAACATTCCTCGCTCTTCGCATTGCCGTTCGTTCGTTCGCTCGTGGACGTGTACCGAGACCTCCCGCCGCGCATGCAAATGCCGCACGACCACGATCAACACGATGACACCTCCACCATGGACACCAACGACGGTCTGGAGCACGCGGTGGACTTCGCGTTCTGCCTACCGATGATGCTGGTCATGAACTTTTCGTTCGCCGCGTACTTCTGGAACCTCTACAGCTCAAGCAGTCGGCTGCGGGAGGCGCGCGTCCAGTGCTTGGTGCTGGCGGCTTGGATCTCGTTCGTCTGCCTCGTCGGGTTCGCGTATTTGAGTCCCAAGGCGCTGCTCGCGCTCAACGACATGTCCGAGAACGCCATCGTGCTGACGTTCATGATCCAAGTGACTATCATCACGCGTGACGCCATGAACCTGTGCAACCTCGTGTCGTTGCACTACTTTATGCGCGCGGCCGAGGTTTTGAGCGCGCTTGCGGTGCTCGTCGCGGTGCTGGACGTCGTGTCGCTCGCCATGCTGGGGCACCAGGCCCTGTTCGATGCCACGCGCACCGTCAACCAGTGGTTCGAGAACGGCGCGCTCATGTTCGTCGTATCATTCCGGTTCTACCACATCCTTCTATCGCGCGGCAGTCTACGCGCGGTCATCCAGAACCAGCCCGGCGGCACGCTGCTCTACGCGCTGCTCGTCGCGCACGAGTACCCGTTCATGATCGTTCGCCGCGCCACCGGCATGAATCTCGAGTACACCGAAGGCGTGTGCATGCGCGCGCTGCTGCTGCTGTGTATATGGTACACGACGCGCGAGAAGCAGGCGGCGTATGGGCGGCGTCGAGGAATGCGCGCGACGCGGCTGACGACGAGGAACCGCCACCTCTCGAGCATCATGCCCTGCGCACCCGGCACGCTGCGGCATGCGCAGCCGCCGTACGGACAACACGCCGCTCCATCACTGCACATGCGCAAGGTGTATCATCAGCAGACTGCCGTGATCACTCCTATGCAGTCGGCGACGGTCGCTATGAGCTCGATGGTGGCTGCCAACTCGAGGCGCAGCGATCAGCGCCGAGCATCGCTTCAGGGCCTAGGAACGCCGATACCGTAGCTGCATATAAGCCATTCTCTCTCGGCTACACTTGACACGCCGGATGCACTGGAGTCAAACGTGGGTCGCGTTAGTAGCTTCAGGCAGCACAGCGCCCTAATTTGTGCGTTATGATTGGTCGGATTAGAGCTTTAACCGTTCTGAATTTTCTGATATTTATATCCAGAGTTTAGGGGGGATCGGAAAGCCGTCGTTTTCCTTGATAACTTGATATTTGTATAGTTTTGTAATTTCATGGAACGTAGGTGTTATTTGAATTTTGTATTGAATGCGTCGTGATCCTCTATAAACTGTCTAGTCTTGAACGCCAAAGGTGAATGTTGACCCAGTCGGACAAGAACGACATTCGTGCAACATTCAGAAGAC